>MJUU01041073.1:0-10467 GCA_002080025.1 Modiolus philippinarum
ATTGGGCCACCGAACTAGGTTATACTCGCTGAGTCCGGCTCAGTACAGCGCCAGTAAACGGAATCTAATTGCACCACCCTTACTTATGCTGACCCGAAAGCCGATTATTTTTTGAACCTTAAAATATCAAAATTTTTGTAATTTTTTTTGAAAACTAAGGAGTATCTCCCTCATGAAAAGCTCTGTCCTTACCTGATTTTGGCTTAACATTTAGATCACTTTGGTTATTTGTTCTCTATCAGTTTTAAACATCTTTGAGTTTATGGTCTTCCAAACGTTTAGATTTTATCTGCACTGAAGAGACATAAGTTGTCGAAATTCGCATATGCAGAGAGTAAATTCACAGTAACATCGGTATTTAGTTATACCTACCCGTATTTTTACATGCAAAATACCCCCAAGTAATTAACATTTACTGAAAAAATGTTCAAGTTTGAGTTAAATCATTCTTGGTGGAGAAGGACTTGCACAAGAATACAACAATAAAGGCAATAATATCAGCAAGTGGCACGGTATTTTTTTAAGAACTTGATTGCCGGCCGCTTTGTTGAAGATTTGATGTCCGACATTTCTTTTGACGCAAGAGTAAAAAAGATATCTGACTACGTGCTTTCTAGTTACATATAGTTGATGACAACGCAATGTTTCCACCGTATGTTTGGGCTGAACCTCCATCACTCGCTAGACGAGCAAACAATAAATCTAAGGCCTTTCATTGCCATTACATTTAGCAATTTTATTCCCCCATCCGGCAATGTTCGTGTTTTTGATTCTAAAAAAGGTCATTTGCATTGCAGGCGACACATGTACCTGGAACAACGATGAGTTTTGTATTTAAGGAATATCATTGTTCCTATCGTTGTTTATGTTTGCCTTTTCTATTTGTGTTTCTCCTGTGTAGTCCCCTGGTGGATTGTAGCATGTAATTGTAATTTGCAGCCATTTTAGATGTTTTCTGTTATCTTTTTGGGAGACTTATTGTTTTTGTTGCGTTTCTTATTATTATTCCGATTTCTTTTTACATCTTACTTTTATAACTACTATCATAATCACATTTTTCATCGTTTTGTTCGACCAGATTGAGTAATTTTGCGACTTACTTTTATAACCACTATCAAAATCACATTTCCCATCATTTTGTTCCACCAGTTTAAGCTGGTACTTGATACTTTTCATAAGGTTAGCATTCCTTGAGCAGGATTTCAGACCATATACACTGCCATAGAGTGTCAGAATTATGATAGCAATCATTTGTCTGGCACTGAAACATAACATATTTCTGCTGTATGTATGATAAAATGAGATTCTAATGTGTACATGACGACAACAAGTACCATTTTTCTAACCAGCACACATTCCTTTGTTGATACAAAATATTGACTTGGTGAATAAAATTACTAATTGTCAATCTTGGTATCAATTAGATTCAATAATCCGTAATGGATTTAAAAACACACATATACATAGAAGAATTGTATTCTCATCTGTTTCAATATATTTTATGTAGGTCTCTTTAAAGAATTTTAAAAGGTCACTCTTAAGTATTTTTTTTTGTACAATTTAAATGTTTGCTATGTATGGTGCTTCTCATTTCAGATTTGGGAATGTTTGCTATGTATGGTGCTTCTCATTTCAGATTTTTGGGAATGTTTGCTATGTATGGTGCTTCTCATTTCAGATTTTTGGGAATGTTTGCTATGTATAGTGCTTCTCATTTCAGATTTTTGGGAATGTTTGCTATGTATGGTGCTTCTTATTTCAGATTTTTGGGAATGTTTGCTATGTATGGTGCTTCTCATTTCAGATTTTTGGGAATGTTTGCTATGTATGGTGCTTCTCATTTCAGATTTTTGGGAATGTTTAAATGTAGGTATTGTCTGTTAAGGGTCGTTCAATAAGTGTCGGTATGGTTATAAATTTAAACATAAGGGAGAGAGAGAGCTCTATTATTTCAGATTCAGGTTTGACAACTTTTCATTCCTCATGTGATGTTTTTGTATGACCATTAGACATTTCTTTCATAAAAAAAATCTGCCTTTATCAACCAAGCAAATATATTCCATGGAGAGGGAATAGATTTTGCCATTTTATATGAGGTAGGGAGATCATCTTATTTAAGGTATTGCTTCGGACAGTTTTATCCTGTAGAAATTTTCATAGCGCAAAAACCAAAGTCCTAAAGATACAATCACGCAATACTTTTCTGCATTCTGTCCATTCCGCAATTACACAATTTTGCTGTAAGTGTTTGCTTGGTATTTAAAAGTGAAAATGTTTTTGTACATGTATTTGAGTTGAAATGTTACGTTGTTGTGTTTTAACGTCTTCAGGTGCCTGTAGAAACAATTTACTACCTCCAATGCTTCATATACTTTGACATGACTTCGTTATGCATTCAAAGGGATGTAACTCTAGTGGAATGTCGTACGCTATACTAAAAGCAAGAAATAAAAATATATCCGTATAATGGACAGCATGTAATATGTTGTATGGTCAAATTAGAAAATAAAATTGAACTGATACGTTCCGGTTAATTTTGTACATAGTCGCAACAGAGAATTTTCGGTATTTGGTCGTATTTCATTCGATCCGTTCTAGCTTGTTATGCAACTTAATCATGTTTTTTCAACTGTTCTTGGCTCTCCGTTATTCACCTAGAAATATTCTATGATCTTGCTGATTATAACATGTATCAATTGGCTGGAGTCACTACAAATGAAAAAGCACTATTTTTTATATAGTACTATTTTCGAGGTCTGTCAAACATTGGCGTATTGAAATAGTGTAGTGCGCCCTGACAATATTATGGCTTTGACATTTAACACAATCTGTGCACACAGAAGCTCTAGTTAATCGTCATATAAGCGGGAGGTTGATGCATCAATAAACCTGGTTTAACCCACCATTTTATCTATAAAATGCCCGTTCCAAGTCGGGAATATGACGGCTTGCCAAAAATGTTCTGTGTCGGATTGTGTTCCCCTGATTCAGTCGAATGTTATACGGATTTTCCTTACTGGTCTCTTCCTTTGATCGATTCGGACTTTTATTGTTACTTTTATTTTATGAAACATGGCCAAAATAAGTGAGAACCGAACCGTCAGTCTAAAATGAACAATCCAAGGACAATGGCAACATCGTAAAACAAAGACATAAAATTAGCACGGCACAGAAATGAAAAATTACACGCACACATACAAAAATAACAACACGGACCAAATAAAAAAAAAAACAAATTCAAAAAATAACGTTATGCTGTGCACGCGTTTCAAGGAGTAATCTCTCATCAGCATCATTAAAATCAAATAATATGGAAAGCCATAATCCAAAAGGAGTCCAAAAATATCGAAATAGGAAGCCAAATCCAGTACCAAGGACATCTACCGAGCGCCATACACTGAATGAAGCCTCGGTATTTTTAAGTGGTTAGAATTTTGACAAAAACAGTAAATTTAAATACTTAGCAATGTAAAATTTTCATGTCAGAAAATTCTGACTGTTGGGCTCAAAAATAAAGAATAAAAATTAAAAATACAAAAATACAAGATAAAATAACTTTGATTCAAAAGACAAATTACACATTTAACACATATATTTCATTGCAAATTTGAATATGATGTTATATTCTGCTGAAGTGAAATATCCAGGTAATTTGATTGGTTACCTTGACAGGGTATACGAGACCGTATCCCCATGGTAGCAAAATCACAATTTTTGAATGCTTTTAATAGAAAAATTATAGCACTTCTAGCAGAATATAAAAGTGATTCGGGTTTCACAGGGGACGCGGGTTCATATTCCCTCTCTGTGGCCTATATCCACTTCGCCTGGCGGCTCAGGGGATATAAAACACAGACAGGGAATATGAAACCGTATCCCCTGTGAAGATTCCCGAATAACATATAATCTGTTTAAGGAATTCAATATGTAATTTAAACCATAGTCTGAAATGTAAACATAATAATGGAACAATTGTGATTTTTTTTCAAACATTGATTTCAAATTAAAAATACCAATACAAAAAAAATCACAATTATAGGTCAACACTAGAAATAAAATTCTTAAAAAAGACAAAAGACAAACGTAAACAACGATAGTAGCTTGGGACAGCCGGACTTGTGAGCCATCTGACGATTAATATTGATTAACTTTGTTCTTCATTCAACATCTGAACTGCATTATCGTAAATTAATTTTAATTTAATTATAATTTGTCTTTAATACTGTGACGCAGATCATATTTACCCATCTACCCCTGATAAAACTCAAGGTTTTAGGGCTCACACTATTAGGGGACGACCATTTGATATTCTGGGGGGATTGGNGGGGGGGGGGGGGGCTGGAGGATTTTGAAAATGAATAATTTTGCTTTGGCTTTAGTGAAAATAAATATTCTGCCTGAAGATAGTTTGAAAAACAACCTATTGAAAATGAATATTTTTGAAAGATTTTTCAAAATTGAAAATATTATGTCTTAAGGCACGGTCCGTTTGATTTTCAGGATGGCCTGGGATTTTTACCAGAGCTAGGAATTTTTTTTTTGGCCCGCTTCGCGGGCCAGATTATGTTTTTCCCAGGGGTTGGAACACCCCCTTTTTGACAATAATGTATTTTTCAAAGAATATTCTGATGTTTTACTAAAAACTGCCTTCAAAAAATTTACGCGCCTCGCTCCGCTTGGCGAAATTACCTTTCAATTCTAATTTGCGCCCCCTTTTCAGATAGCCTGGATCTGTGCCTGATTTCAGATCTATTATATATTTAATTCATGTAAATATATTCACAATACCCATTTTAAAAGAATGCTAGCTGTCTCCCCTTTTTAGAATGTAAACCAATGTATATGTAACAGGGCAAATTGGATTTCAGGAGGATCCGGAATCCTCCTAGGGCTAATTGGAATTCTGATTTCTCCTAGGACAAATTGGAATTCTGATTTGCCCTGGCTTCAGTCCAGTGTAAATTGGAATTCCAAAAATATTTTCTACAAGAACAAATTGAGATATCTTGATTTGCCCTAGGAGGATTCTGGATAGTACTGATTTTGTAGGACGATCCAGAATCATACTAAATATTATTGCTAGGAGGATTCTGGATCCTTCTTATATTTAAAACCAGTTAAGATTCTTTTATTAATCAAATTAAAATAAACAATAAAATCGAATATTTATTCATGGAAAACTAAATCAGTATTTGCAGATTGAAATAATTTCTAGTGCAACATATTTACCTCACACCTATCTATTGCAACATTTGTGGAACATATAGCTTTCCGACATGAACACCTGTAAGTATTACATTTGCCAATGCAATATCGCACATAGACAGATTGACAATCTTGATTTTGAATAAGCGAATTCTCAGTCAGTGCAGTAGGGTCTACAGCATTTATACCCAGAAAATATACAGATTTTAAACCAATAAGATCCTCTTTGGTAAAATAATTTTTCGTTATACACTGTACATGTACCATCTTTGGAAAATATTCTATAAAGGGATTTAGAATGTCACTTTGCCCGACTACTGGAGGTTAAAAGTTAATTTGTCTAGTCCAATGATCAAATATAAATGCTTTGTTTTGGGTCGTTTTAACCTGGATATGGGATGTTGTCTCCTTGACATTTACCCCATTTCCTTTCTTTTTCATATATGTGCACTTAAATATAACTTTTTACAAGTACTACTTAAATTAAGAAATCTACTTACTGGGTATATCTTATATTGTGACGTTGTTCATTAACTATATTACATTTTTTTTATAAGTCAGTAGCATCCGGAATCCTCCTAGGGAAAATCTGGAAACTCAATTTGTCCTAGTAGAAATTGGAATACCAATTTACACTGGATTAAAACCAGTGCAAATCAGAATTCCAATTTGTTCTAGGAGAAATCAGAATTCCAATTTGCCCGAGGAGGATTCCGGATCCTCCTTGATTCCAATTTGCCCTGTAACACATATATATATTCATGTTGTGAAAAAAAATGTAAATTAATTTTCTTACAATTATTGGCCTGGTGACGTATAATTAGATAAAAGAATTTCTCCACTATTGCTATATCGATATACCTTCTCCAAAAAAGGACAACTTTTACAAAAACTGAGAAATTATGGACACATACTGGTTCTTAAAAAGGAAAATTCATTGTCAGAGGATGATTTGGGGATTTCAAGTGGTTTTGTTTTTGCTTTATTATTATATGAAAGATTTGTACACATAAGGCTCAGTAATGTATATATAATAAACATTAAGGCTCTAGTTATACAAGTAACCTTAAATTTAAATCCACTCAGTAGATGTCCTTTATACTGGATTTGACCTCCTATTTCCATATGTTTTGGTAATGAGTACTCTTTATGACTCATTTTGGATTATGGTTTCCCATATAATTTTGATTTTAAAACTGCCGATGTTTAAGTTTCAAAAGAAAACTAGAACAAAGTTTCAAAGATAAAGTTTCTAATCCCAGATACAATTTTAATTGTCTTGCAATATACATATGAAAAAATCTGTGTATTTTGTTCTTTTTATATAATATTTATGGAAAACTATTTAACCCATTAGGGTTGTAGCAAAGACATATAGTTTCCATTACGAGAACTAGTTGATTATGAAATTTCTCACATCGAGTTAAATAAATTTTGCAAATGTTTGAAAGCGAGGCTTGCCGAGCTCTTAAACATTTCAAAATTTATTTAACGAGATGTGAGAAATTTCATAATTAACGTGTTTAAGTTTTGGAAACTGTTTCTCTAATGACTGAATGAAAAACACCGAGGATTGTGTTCCAAATAAATTTGGCGGGAAATCTCACGAAACTTGTTCTTCACTCTAGAGAGGAGAACAAATGTTTCCACACTGTTCAGGAAGTGTGAAAACTGGATAAAAATCAGAGAAATTTAAACAATACATTTAAACAATGATAACAAATATGAACAAATAAAACAAAAAAGAAAAAGTAAGACAGTATTATTTCGATACTAAAACAGTATGAGGCTCATCTTTCCTCTGAGTTCTAATTACTGCTGTATATAAGATACCACTGTTTTATTATGATCGAGTGTTGACGGATTTAGAATTAGAACAAGTTTGTCTAATTGGTTTAGTTAATTAAAATGTGTTAAATTACACTGATAGTAATATAAAAATAATTGCTTTCAACATGAAGAGTTAATTTTACAGTTGAAAAAAGAAGTGGAACTCATCCTCTATGACGTTACAAGTTTTACATAGTATATTACATATATAGTATTTCTCATGTCAAACGATATTGATTGAACAACATAAACGTCAAGTTTTGTTTACAACTTCCTAATAGTCTTGGAATGCTATTTTCATGGGGTTTCCGAATTAGTTCAGTAATCTACAAAAAGTAACAATTTAATTTAATGCCTGTGTGTTTTATTAACAACAAGTGCACTAAAACAGCTTCAAAAATTTATAATAGAAATGGGGGTTGCATTTATTTTTTGGGTGTACATATGGGCTAAAAAAGGTTGACACTTCAAGTTTAGTAAATTTCTGGCTCCCACCTCCGGTATTAAAATGTCACACATTGAACGTGATTGAAATAAATATTTAAAAATCATAAACACAGTTTTATTTTAATATATTTTATTTAATAATCATCAAATCAAAAGAGTTATTTTTAATTTCATCTGCTCACAAACTGAATCTCCGCCTAACGTTAATACCTACGTTGCATCCTATAGAAATTATAAATGGTTTCAGAATTTTTATAACAGAAGATACCTTCAACCCTGAGAGTCTCTTTCATGCATTTTCCTGAAATTTTTTTTTAATAAATGTAAATATGGGCTCAAAAATGATGACACTTTTAATCTTATGCTCACAAACAGGATCCTTGTCGAACGCATTGTATTACTACATTGTATCCTAAGGCAGTGACATTCATTTAGGCTTGCTTATGGGATCATCGAAAATAAAAATGAGAGAAAACTTTTCATTTTTTATGTTCAATGACAGCTCTTAGAAGAATATACATTTATTCATCGGACATGATTTCAACGCCATATTTATATATCTTATATATTTTACGAAAGGATATGGAGTAAATGAACATGAAACCATAACACATATGTTAACACATATGTTAACTCCAACTGCAATATTGTATGTATATGTATTCATTGTTATGCCAGCATTTGAGGAATTCCAGGAAAAACGATGAAATTACTATGAAAAATGTGAGATCCGATACCCAAACTGTTGCCAAATTGTAATTGATTTATCCCTAATGTTTCAAATTAATGAGGGAATTATGGTAATAAAATAACAGTGTTAGAGCTGTTTTAATTCAATCCATTTTATTGCAGCCAAACCAATCCACAGTGAATATGTCGTAAGTTCATAATTAGTTTGTGTGATTGAATTGTAAACCTTTAGAATTACAATTAATAACTTAATGCAATTTGAAGGCGATGCTCCATATCATTCATCAAAGGGTTTTTAAGTAAATTTTCATGAAAACTGAAGCAAAAATAAAAAATCATATACCCAGAATAAATGGCTCACACCAAAGACACAATATAAATGACGAGAACAAAACAAAGAGTTGTCACAAACGTCAAAGCACTAATAGTGTGAGCCCTAAAAACTTGAGTTTTATCAGGGTTAGATGGGTAAATATGATCTGCGTCACAGTATTAAAGACAATTTATAATTATAATTAAATTAAAATTAAATTAAAATAATGCAGTTCAGATGTTGAATGAGGAACAAAGTTAATCAATATTAATCGTCAGATGGCTCACAATAAAGCACTTAGGGGACGACCATTTGATATTCTGGGGGGGAAAGGGGGGGGGGGGGGGGGGGCTGGAGGATTTTGTTTGGAAAATTTATTTATTTTCGCCTGGCAGGTAGCAAATAATTTCATTTTCAGGACTGCCGAAACCAAAATATTTATTTTCAACATCACAAAGGCAAAATTATTTATTTTCATATCTTTGGACAAAATGTGTAGATACAGACATTTGCGGCACAGAAAAGAAAAATGAAGACACAAACACAAACGAAGATGAACACAGACCCAATAAAAACCACGGGTGAGATCAGTTGCACTGGTAGAGTAAGCATCTCCTGCTTTTTATAGGACACCCGCCGTGTCGAAAATATCAACTCCGGTAGTAAACTCAAATCCGGTAGACAAATCATTAGTAGTAACTTAATCTATTGATAGTTAAGATTTTCATACACGTTATATAACACTTCTGCATACTTTCATTTTAACAAAGGTGGGAACACTTATTACATAGTCTTTTAGACTTATTTTTTGTACAAAAAACAAGGATTCTTATCAAATAGTTATTGTGGCAATATTAATTAGATATTGACAACGATGATGACAATAGGGGTAAATCTAAACATGAGAATTAATTAATTCGTATATGTATAAAAGAATAATGATTACGTAAATATCTATGCCTGATATATGATAATGTTTCAGTAACGTACTTTAATACTGTCATTGCATAATTTGCTGTAGTTTTTTATGTTACCATTTGAAAAAAAACATGCCTTTGTGTTTCAAGCAGGTTAACTACTAAACAAGTGTAGTAAGGAAATTAAGATGTTGATGCTCCACCAACATCGAGGCTATTAAATAATGCTAACATTAAAATACATTGAAAAAAATATAACAGGAAATATCTACCTTGGCCGCAAATCTAAATCACGTGCCACAATCAACTAGCAAACAAGCAAAAACAAAAACAAAACTAGATTTGCAATTGCAAGCAATAGCTGATGTCACCCCAGACTCCCCATTTGACGATCCCATGCTGTTGGCAGCGTCAAAATCTACCTAGAAATCAATTTTCGTTGAGATCCGACAAAGTTGAAATTTCGACTTAATTTGGCCACCATCTTGAAAATGGCGGCCATTTTGAAAACTTTTTTCATGGAAAGCACAACTCCTTATGCTGATCTAACTTCCTACCAAGTTTCATTTGAATATATCAAGCCATCATGAAATAATCCTTCGGACAAAATTTATTGGAAGAAGAAAAAGAATAATAATAATAATAACAAGTGATAACTGTGTTCGCAAGCGAAACACAAAAGTCGCCCAAACGAACTCCCATATCAGATTTCAAGGCATTACGAGACTCCCTAAGAAAAAAAATTAGGCATGAATGACCCTTATAACCTATGTAATTCATACTTCTCTAAATTCCTATTTTTTATCACAAAACTCAATTTCTAAACCAAAAAAATACATTTCAGCTTTCGTTTCCATGGCAACCAAAAGCTCTTTTGTCTATTACACCCTATTTCAGACCTCTTTCCAAAGAAAATTTGGGCAGGGGTTCCCCTTAAAACCTATGTAATACATATTTCTCAAAATTCCTCTTTTTAATCAGAAAACTCAATTTTTCTACAAAAAATATGTTTATGGTTTTGCTTCCTTACAACGTATGCTCTTTTGTTCATTACACCTTATTTCA
>MJUU01041073.1:11342-26967 GCA_002080025.1 Modiolus philippinarum
GTTTCTGGTTTTGTTTCCATGGCAACAAAGTCCTCTTTTGTCCATTTCCCCCATTTTCTGACCCTTTCCAAAAAACTTTGGGCAGGGGTTCCCCTTATAAGCTATGTAATACATATTTCTCAAAATTCCTTCTTTTTATCAGAAAACCTGATTTTTCAAAAAAAAAATAAGTTTCAGCTTTTGTTTCCATGGCAACCAAATGCTCTTTTGTCCATTACACCCTATTTCAGACGTCTTTCCAAAGAATTTTTGGGCAGGGGTTCCCCTTATAACCTATGAAATACATATTTCTCAAAATTCCTCTTTTTAATCAGAAAACTCAATCTTTCTACAAAAAATATGTTTATGGTTTTGTTTCCTTACAACGTATGCTCTTTTGTCCATTTCACCAAATTTCAGACCCTTTCCAAAAAAAAAAAAAAAATTGGGCAGGGGTTTCCCTTATAAGCTATGTAATACGTATTTCTCAAAATTCCTTCTTTTTTGTCATAAAACCTGATTTTTCCAAAAAAATTAGTTTCTGGTTTTGTTTCCATGGCAACAAAATGCTCTTTTGTCCATTAAACCCAATTTCAGACGTCTTTCAAAAGAAAATTTGGGCAGGGGTTCCCCTTATAACATATGTGATATGTATTGCTGTGATCATAATATAATCATTAGCATAAACTATTATTTTCTAAAAATTTCCATTTTTTGTTTGGTTTCCATGACAACCGAAATTATTTTGAAAGTTCCAATGCTGTAGAACCCTTTCTTACATCAAAAACACCTTTCCTATGGAGTTTCATGAAGCTAGTATTAAAACTTTTTGAGATGCAGTGAGAAATAGGGTGAAAAATATCCAAAATTTCATTTTCCCATAGGGTTAACATTGCAGACCCCACCCCTTTTTGAGCCCCCAAATGTACCCTTAATAAACCCCCTTTTCAAATTTTTTTGTTTTAGGCACAACTAGATATATGGGGCCAACATCCTACAAAGTTTCAAAGTTCTATGTCAAATGGTCTCTGAGATCTTGTTCGGATAAGTTCATCCGGACGAGAATAAAGAAAGAAAGCGGAATAATAATAATAAGAAACGCAACAAAAACAATAAGTCTCCCAACTTCGTTTGGGAGACTTAATAATAATAATCAGAAGAAACGTAGAATAACAACATGTCACCCCGACTACGTCTGGGGTGACATAACAAAACAAAACCAAAAAAAAACAATAATGATAAAAAGACAAGCGTAAACAATGATAGGACGTCTGGACTTAGTACCAGACATAAGTTGTTGAAATACGCATATGCAGAATCTAAATTCACGGTAAATTCGGTATTTAGTTATTTGCAACTTAAGAATTTTGCATTTAAATGGTTGATCATGATATAAATGTTATAGTGCCAATTCCATTTCGCTACTCAATGATTTTCATGTAACACTCATAATATCAATACACCGAAATTGCAGTAAGTTTATTTTCAACATTTGCGAATTTCGAAAACTTATGTCTCTTCAGTATAGATCAAATCAAAACATTTAGACATTTATAAACTTTTAAAAATTTATAAAATATTGTAAAAAATGAATGAGCAATTAGATGCGGAACCACATATCATAACACCATCATGGGAAAGCTAATTTGTTAATGTCATGAAGTTTTGATGTCACCGTTTATTGCAATGTGCGGCTTGAAATTTTCACTTGTGCATATATGGTAACAAATTGCTCACAAATAGGCTACTTCAACAAGGGTATGTTACCCAAAACTTGAAGTCATTTAAACAACCACGGGGCACTCCTCGAGTCAAAAATAAGAAAACTTGGCATAATAAATTCATGAGATGTTGGCCCAATAAACAGCTGATCAGAAGAAAACTTGGCATAATAAATTCATGAGATGTTGGCCCAATACACAGTGGATCAGAACAAAACTTGGCATAATAAATTCATGAGATGTTGGCCCAATAAACAGCTGATCAGAAGAAAACTTGGCACAATAAATTCATTAGATGTTGGCCCAATAAACAGCTGATCAGAAGAAAACTTGGCATAATAAATTCATAGATGTTGGCCCAATAAACAGTGGGTCAGAATAACAACTTGTTATAACCAAAAACTTCGGAATCGGAAAGTGTGATAGTTACATCCATAAGAGAAATTCTCTCAAGCAGAAGTAAACCATTTAAATATATATATATAGATCATACATCTTTCCCACGGGCAATCTTTTACGGACTCAACACTGCAGGAGATAAATTCCAGTCTAAAATAATCAAAGAAGGGATATGGAATAAATGCAAATGAGACAATTTCTCGACAAAAACATGGTAAAACCAAGCAATGGAACAATGCTTTTATTGTTGTTCTTCATCTGGAAGTCATCATTGCAAAGAATTTTGTCAATGGCTTTAACAGAAGCTTACAATCCATTACAGGCAATACGGGATTAAATAAAGGTATTGACTAAAATTTCAAAAAGGCCAATACATGTAATAAGACCTATGGTGGTCTTCGAATGTAAAAAGTAGTTCTCCATGTTCAGATTAGATGGAGAGAAATAAGATTTAGAAATTTTGTAATTAATTAATTTGTAATGGAATTGTCTCAACAGTAGGGAATAAGAACAGTATGACAATATATCTTGAGCAATTGCAAAACTTAACACGTACAAACAAAATGAAAATGGCAGAAATAGGTCAAAATTTAAAAGGACAAAATATACAAGAATAAAAACCAATCAGAAATAAGTTGATTCGTTTGAATATTTAAACATAACTGCTATCATTATCGTACTCATACGCTATGTCGATACTGTCTTCAAAATACAGAACTATGGATGCCAAGATTCTTCTTGAGTACCTGATGTCGCTTTCAGGAGTTTACACAGTGATTGCTTTAGTTTTTGTTATTATGATTGCATGTTTGGTATGTGTGTGTGTCGTGTCTTTGGAGTTCTGGTGTTCTCGCTTTTCCCTTGTCACTAGATTTCGACTTATTGGGTTTTATTCGTTCTCATTAGTACAGTATTTTGATTTCCAGATAATAAACTTTCATTTCAGAACTCGTTGTCACATCAAGATTATATATAACATTGAAATGGAAGACCAACCTACAAAAATCGAATAATTTCTTCAGACATCTCGACATGTCAAGAACGTTTTCTTTTGTTGTTTATAAATAAAATTTCTGTACATTACGAATGTCACTTTGTTGATTCACGATTATTAAAGTTACTTTGTTTCTTTGTAAAACAAGATCCTATCATGGTTGTTTGATATTAAGGTCATTTTCAAGGATGTTAGTTCAGGTCAATATACTTAGTTTTAAATGAAAAAATATTGTTTGATTATCCTACATTGGTAATACTTTCTATCTAAAATAAACATTATATAAATACGGCATGTGGTTAGAATGTGACGGCATATAGAAAGATCAACCCTGCTGTTGCACTTCTTAATTTACAAACTTTATATAGAAACTTTTTTTTCGAATTCTTAAAGCTGTTACAACATCTTATTATTGGTATAAGACTATTTCCCAGGGGCACTAAATGATAGGATTTCATTTTTCTGGCCAGTTATACTTTTTTATGCAAAATAGTAGACCTATCATGCAAGCATAATACAGTGACATCAGGTACATCCTCATGCGACATCAAGATGTAGACAGGAATAAAAGTCCTGTCCTTGATAAACTTGAGTTTTCTATGTATTGTCTGCGTTTTTGTCACATGTACATTCACATATCCTTTCATTTTGTCTATGATTAGAAGGTAATTCTTTAAATCTGGAAGGATTTTGAAACAGCCAGTTTGATCTATGCTATTTTAGCCTTGATGTAAAATAGAATTAAAATCATCTTTGTTACTTACAAGATTAGAATATATAAATGAAATGAAAATGATAAAAACAAATATGCAAGTGACCTTTTCTCGCTAGCGACGAAAGTTCTCTCGTCGTCGTCAATGGTGTGAAAAATTGATATTAATTTGCCATAGAAATTTCTGTTTTGTTGATATAATTTTTTTATAAGGCCACCGGGTTCGTTTTCATGGTATAGATCGCTGAATAGATGTTCATCTTTCAAATAACGCCTAAAATCATACCTTTTATCGACGACGTCGCTATTTTGACGGCGGATTTAATCGAAAAAAATCCATTTTTGGCGTGCCTTATCTATATTCAACTATTTATACCGACGAAACTAATTCGGTGACCTTATATAAAATTTACACCATTAAAACGAGAATTTCATTGTTTAAAACATATCCTTTTGCAGAAAAATTGTAGGATACGTTTTCATAAACGCGCAATTTAAAGAAGTTTCATATATTATTTTCCTGTACGTTTTACATGGATTCTATATGAAAACAACATGATTGATTTATTTTTCAATCGGTCATATTTCAAACATAAAAATAGCTAAACCGATTTTCTTTCACCCTAGGAATTCAGCTTCATTTGATGCACTTGCATGTAAAATTTCATCGAAATCCGGAAACTTTGCTATTTACGTACCTATTACCTTAAGGAATTTAATTTGATGTAAAATTTATGCATGTAATCTATACATAAAAAATGAGTTTTCAGAATTTGATTGCGATACAAACTTTGGTATTTTTTTTTCTGAAATTGTCAAAAACTTACAAATTTTTGAAATTTTTGAATACATCAAATATTTTAGCCATTTATTTATTCATATGAGACACTATTCTAAAAACTTAGAAATCTTGGGGATCAGCAAGTTTTGGGAATACTTATAAGCAGCAATGATTTCCGGATGAATTTGAATTAAAACAAACATTTTAATGATTAGACTTCAGAACTTATTGATTTCAATTTTGGTAAACCTCCTGAAACTCTAAAAGACCAGTTGTTTTTTTTTAAATTCTACTTAGCAACCAGATATTGATATAGCCAAATTATAACGATAGTGGAGTGAGCAGGCGATATGCTAAGTTCCGCAGAACTTTTGCGAATTTTAAATAGTTATTTCCCTAACCAATGTCACCTCCTTCAGTACTCATGGAAAAGGATTTTAGTTTTTAATTGTAACAAAGGCAGTGGAATACCGAGGGAATAAAGCACGAGATTGCATAAAACAAAGTTCAGAGACAAGGCAAGAGCGAGAACACCAGAAGACGGAAGATCAATGACATTACATGCCCACAAAACACACGAACACTATATATACAACACAAAAAACTAATTAAAAGCACTAACAGTGTGAACTCTCAGAAAACAGAGTTACATCAGGTACTCCTGAATAGTGAGCATGTCCTGCTCTGTATAAAGCACCCGTCACACTGTCATTGGGTCAATCCAGGGTAAAGTCAAAACCGGTAATGTCAAATCCGGGAAGACGTGAATTTAGCTGAAAATTTCCGTTTTCATTTGTGACATTGACATTTCATATCTATTAACTATAAATTATCAACGGTTGAACATATCCCTGACAAAGCAGTTTTTTAGAAAGTGCTTTTGCTCTTTCAACAAAGCCACTGTATGAACTACAAGCTAAGAATTAATTGTGAAATATACACTCCATATCCTGGGGAGGAAGGTATATTGCTGCTGAGAAAGGGAAAGTTCACAATTCAATGGAAGTCAAAATCATCACGTTTGTAATATCACCTAGATTTCAGACGTACATGTTCGTCAATGTATAATAAAAGGTAACGGTATGAAGCAGAATTGGGTGTATCGGTTGTCTTAATTTCAAGTTCGCTGGGGTAGATGCGACGTAAATGTGCTTTAAATCTTGAGTTGTTGAGGGAAAGTACACCGTCTATATATCTGAAGCTGAAAAAAATGCTTTTGTATTATTAACATTTCTTCTTTACTACGGGGTTTGATATGTTCAACAAGGCGGGCGTCTAATAAGAAGCAGGAGATACTTTACCGATGCACCTGATCTCGCCAATAATTTTGATTTGGGTCGGTCATGTTGTTAATCTGTAGGTGTGTTTTTTTTTTCTTTTCTGCGACGTACTTATGTGATGTTGTTGTGTCATTGTGTTCCCAATGCTGCAGTTGTGTAAACTTATGGAGATTCGTTCTATCTCAAAGAGACAGTAGACGTCCTACTTACCAATACTAGCACAGATCGCTTCATACACCACGCATAGGTTCACAGTAACTTCGGTATTTTGTTTTAAATGTCAGTATCAAAAAAATATCTGGTTAAAAAAATGAAGTCAACAGAATTTTGCATTCCCTGGTGATTTGCTTCACAGCATTTCTAAAAAGACGTCTTCACAAGATAAAAAGTATTATATGTAATTTACAACAAATGAAATAACCAAATACCGAGGTTACTGTGAATACTCCTTAATTTTCAACAAAATTTACAAAAAATTTGATTATTGCAAGGTTCAAAATAGAATCGGCTTTCGGGTCAGCACCGAAGTACTGACTACTGGGCTGGTGATTACCCTCGGTGACTAACAGTCCACCAGTAGAGGCATCGACCCAATGGTAACAAATAACAAAATACCGCCGTTACTAATATAACGTTTAACGAAAGGGAAATTCATGAAAAAAGAATCTAAAGAACAATGAAAACCGAGAAATTTTTGCTAAGTCCTGGCCAAAACAAGCATTGTAGTATCTTGGCAAGGCTTTTTATATCAAAATAACCAGTGGTAGAAATGTCAAAAATGGGTTGATTATTTCTCTCCGGTACATCTTTTGCACAACTATTTGACAATTTTCAGCTGGTTTTGTGTCAGTTCCCCTATTTTCTCACCAGAGAATATCCAAGTAGGTAATAGCACGAGGACATACTCCTCCGGGTGTGTTCTCTCTCTCTATTTTCAAATAGTTGCTAGTCAGTTAACTGTTTTTCAAATGGCTGTCAACATCTAACTAAGGACAGAAAATAAAGTGTTGCTATTTTTCCTAACCCGGTCATTGGCGAAAAGACAAAAGAAAATGTCAGAACGGTTGACTGATAAAGGACAGAAAGTAATTTGTCGTTGATGTTCTTTACCCGGTTATTTGAGAAAAAGGTATTAAAAAAGTTGGCTGACGAATTCTTCCATGGGGTCTCAAGATTCTAAACATATTTTTAATTATTTTGCAAAGACCGTAGTAATTACGAATGCTGAATAACCAGTGCCTAAAAAACTGCTAAGCCAGGGATTTGTTCAGACTTTATTACCTTTACTCTCCAGACAGGACATCAAAGGAAGATATGACGTGTCTTGAGTCCCAAATGAAAGTGGACAATTCCAGCTAGATTTCACGTCTTCACGGATTGACTAAACCCTGGATCGACTTACCGATAGTGTGACGCATGCCTCTAGCGAAGCAGGACATCCAGAGCGACTGATTTCACTCCCGATTTTCATGTGAGATTACACTATTAGTGCCTTATAGTTCTGAATGTCGTTTTTAATTTCCGTGCTTTGTGGCTGTCCATGTCTTTGATTTTCTGCATTCTTGTGTTTGGAAGTCTCTTGACTTTGCTTTTTGTTATTACTACATTCCTTATTCCTTTGTTTTTCCACTGCCTTTGCTAAAATAGTTAAAAAATGACCCACATTAAAAGTTTTACAAGTTCTTAAAGACACGATTCTAATTTAAAAAAGCAAATATTATTTGTACTTGCAAGAACAACATATAGTTGGATCACCAATTGAAGAAGTGTGTTTTAATATTTTTTTTTCTAAATGGCCGCCATTTCCAATGTGGCCGCTAAAATACGTCAATATTTCAATTTTATCGGATTTCAACGTAAATTGATTTTTCTGTAGATTTTGACGTTGCCAAATATTAAAACACACTTCTTAGCGTATTCAAAACTTTTAAAAGGAACAATGTATTTACATTGAGATTTAAACTCTGAAGCAGCATTAGCTGAGTAATCAACACTGAACATCGAAGGTTAGTTATAAATATATCTTTGTACGAATCTTTATTATGAACTGAAAACTTACGGAAGATTCTCCCATATCTACGATAAGAAAATATGCCCACAGCTACCCTATACAATTCTATACTATTACCCATTTGGGAAAAGGATTACAAGGGTATATGGGTAATTGCAGGCATATAAAACAAATAAAAGTCTTCCAAAATTAATCCATCTTAAAACACTAACAGTTGTTTCATGTTAGCACTGGATCGATGCCTCTGCTGGTGGACTGTAAGTCCCCGAGGGTATTCACCAGCCCAGTAGTCAGTAATTAGGTGCTGACCCGAAAGCCGATTCTATTTGGAACCTTACAATATCTAATTTGTGTAAATTTTGTTGAAAACTAAGGAGTATCTCCCTCATGCAAAGCTCTGTCCTTAGCTGTTTTTGGCTTTACATTTAGATCATATTGGTTATTTGTTCTCTATCAATTTTTAAACATCTTTGAGTTAATGGTCTTCCAAACGTTTCGATTTTATCTGCACTGAAGAGACATAAGTTGTCGAAATGCGCATATGCAGAATTCAAATTCCAGTAACTGCGGTATTTAGTTATTTTTGCATTTAAATGGTTGATCATGATATAAATGTTATAGTGCCAATTCCATTTCACTACTTAATGATTTTCATGTAACACTCATAATAACAATACACCGAAATTGCAGTAAGTTTATTTTCAACATTTGCGAATTTCGAAAACTTATGTCTCTTCAGTACAGATCAAATCAAAACATTTAGACATTTATAAACTTTTAAAAATTTATAAAATATTGTAAAAAATGAATGAGCAATTAGATGCGGAACCACATATCAGAACACCATCATGGGAAAGCTAATTTGTTAATGTCATGAAGTTTTGATGTCACCGTTTATTGCAATGTGCGGCTTGAAATTTTCACTTGTGCATATATGGTAACAAATTGCTCACAAATAGGCTACTTCAACAAGGGTATGTTACCCAAAACTTGAAACCATCCCTCCAGAAGTTTTACGGTCGACATCACCATCTCGTGGACCGCTATTGGATATCTGTTACCCAGATGACGACAGATCTTTCCCTTTAAAGCTTAATTGTTGTTTCCTCTACCGGATTTGACATGTTCAACACGGCGGGTGTCTTTTAAGAAGCAGGAGATGCTAACTCTACCGGTGCACCTGATCTCAACCATGGTTTTTTATTTGGTCCGTGATGTTCATCTTTGTGTGTGTGTGTCTTCATTTTTATTTTCTGTGCCGTACCTATGTTTTGTCTCTGTTCCCCCCTTTTTTTGTTTCTGGTGTTGCCATTGTCCTTGGATTGTTCGCTTTTGGATTGACGATTCGGTTCTGACTTACATTCCTATAATTAATTGAGCTGTACTTATATAATCCACCATAGTCTAACACAATTATTTTTAATACTGTGACTAACTGTCATGAGCTGTGACAATGCATAAATGTTATTAAGTGACATGCACTGTATGGATCGGGGACAGTGTACTTCAGTTGTTGCAAAGACTGTCATTGACAGTGAGTGAGATACTGTAACAGTAATGGACAGTTAATGACAACACTTAGGTATTAATGTTAAAAGACTGTCCCGAATTGCAACAGTTCTTGACAGTACTCTATAAATTTTTGACAGTTATTCGACAGTAGCTAACGGTTAATGACAGTGAAAAAAAATCACTGTATCTGGTATGGGCAGTACTTAATTGGTTGACTTATTTTACTCCTGCGAGGCAAAGGCTTTTACAAGGGCTTACACAAAGAAGAAATAAACAGTTAGCACATTCCTTCAATTTCAGCTTCCGCTACATAGATGGTGTATTGTCTCTTAATAATTCAAAATTAAAGGATTAACTTCGGTATTTAGTTATTTGTATCAGATATATCCCACTGAGCTTGAAATCAAAGCACAAGGAAACGGGGGAGGATAGTAGGAAAAATGTCCAATGATTGAAAATTAAAATAGCAGGCTACAGTCTGCAGGATACAACACACGAAAAACACAAATAAGACAAAGGACAGTCGGATTTGGTACCAGCACTAGCAAAAGTCAGCGGTAAGGTTAAACTCTTTCATTGGTACACTCACCTCCCCTTTATTGGTCCCGTTTACCTAAAGTGTAAAAAACATACAAATAAAACCCAATACAGGTAGACTCATAACTCCAGGACCACAATCTCGGAAGGAGAGAAAAAGACACTACGTAATTCTGAAAGATCGGTCAAGGAGTGCTTGCCGCTAATCTGCCCGCTAGCTAAAAGAGTCTAGTCTGCTGATAGAACACTGTCGCACTACGGAAGAAAAATCAAAGTGAAAACTTCCCGAAGGTTTTGGTCAAGAATCATCCTTAATTCCAGTAGACATCGGCCGTATCAGAGGCCAGTATGTGTGTAAAAGTTTCAGGTCACCAGATTTAAACGCTAATTTAACAGAGGCAAGCAGAATAATTTGTCGATATCTCCTATTATGTAAAAAAAGTTAAGTCCCAGTTGTTCAGGATTATTACTCAGTTTCTGGCATTTTTTAAAATTAACAATGAAGGGATATGGAGTAAATGCAAATGAGACAAAGTCTCTACAAATACATAGTAAAACCAAGCAATGGAACAACGCTTTTATTGTTGTTCTTCATCTTGAAGTCACTATGAGGCCTTCAGCAATGAGTTTTACTCATACCTCATAACAAGTTCAAGACGGTAAAAACCATTTCCGTATAACCGAGGGCAAGACATGCCCTTGGTAATAAACTGTTTACGAGTAACGCTATATTTAGATAGCAAATGTTCATATCTTTTTACAACCTTCTTAAACGTAGTCTGTAACCCTGTTGTAAAAGGTTGGCTGTGATAGTAAGGTTACGTTCATCATAATCGTCAAGAGTAGAACAAACTCGTAGGAATTTACCGGTTGAGAAATATGCATCCAGAGGAATGTCACCATCAAGAAATGTGAAATTAGTTATAATTCACAGTAACTTCGGTATTTAGATATTAATAGTGAAATCGAAATAATCTTTAATATCATATATTTTATTTTCTATATGCAGAAATTAAACTTCGGTATTTTATCTCTTGCCATTTTTGTTCAGTAATTTTATTTTTACCACATTTTTCTAATAAAGTTACATGAAAATGAACTACAGGTAAATGTATATATATAAACATTCTTTTTTTATATCATGTTTCTTTTTCCGAATTACAATTGATCTTTGAATATTCTTTTTACAAGAAAAATGATTAAAAGATAGTTAAAATTGCAATCTTTTGTTGTTTGACCCGAAGACTTAATACCGAATACTGAAAAAGATATAATGAACATATGCAGTCTTAAGATAAAAGGGGGGTTAGGGAACCCATAAACCGGTTTAACCCTACCGCTAGCTTTTACTAGTTCCGGTACAAGTAGGCTGTCCCGAGTTGTTATCGATGTCTATGCTTGTCTTTGTCTTATACGTGGATTTCCTGTGTAGTTTCCTGGCAGATTGTGGCATGTAAGTATAATTTTTAGCTATTGAAGGTGTTTCCTGTTATCCATTTTTTTACATTTAAGTACACTTCACTCAAAGTACATGGTGTAAAGTGGGTTGTTTATGATATTAGAAGTATGGTGTAAGCTGGAAGGTATATTCTGCAAGATATATGGTTTAATGTTGTAAAAAGGCGAATGGCATATAAATAATTGTGCATCATGTATGGTGAATGGTGTCATGATGTTATTGATTATTACTGTACAAGTACCATTTAGGGAATATGATGAGAACAGTGTCTTTGTGAACAAAAATAATTTCGTAAATAAATTAATCCAGATTGGTTGTTTGAGATTAATAACATTGTATATAGCTTCCATATGCCTTAAAAATATTACATCAATAAAAAAAAATTGTCGTGAAAAATAACATGCATGTTGATCATAATATTTTCTTTATACTTTTATACCATTACAATTTCCATAATGAACAGTATGTTCTATTTACAGTATACTGCATTAGGAATCCTGCTTAACGTTTTCGGTAATCTGATATCGTAAGCTTCATTACAGGTGAAGATAAAACCAGAATCGATAAATGCATCAAACAAAAATGAATATGAACGCTATGAATTTGAAGGACTTACGTCAGATCATATTCTTATTTACTTTATTAACTTTTCAAAAGTTAAATCAGTCAAAATTTACTGTACGTGACGATATGTTTTTATTTTACATTCGTTTGACATGTAATTTTGGTACCAGGTGTTTTATTCCCCTGTTTTGTTATTCGATATACAATTGCCAAAAATACTTGACAGTGTCTGGGTATTGTGATTGTGCTTAAGACATTGTATTACTTCTGTAATTGTACAATTTGAAAAGGGTATAAAATACTAGTACCTTTAATTCCTTCAAAGCCTTCCACCCAATGAGACTTGAAACGTTTGGTATATTGCATATTCGGTGTTGGGCAACTTTCTCGAAGCTGAAGACTTCTTCATGTTCGTGAAAGTAGACTTAAATAACAATGTTTACCTTTATATACTGTAGAATGTTATCAGCGCTACGCAAGTTTAAAGCTACCATCAGATGAGATATAAATCTAGAGAAAAAACGTGTCATCGATACTCGGGCAAGTAATACCGAACCAACGGCAGTAGAATACCAAAGGAAGAAGGGAAGTGATGATTATAAAAATCGAAGTCCAAAGATAGGCAAAACGGCAACAAACACAAAACAAAGACAAGTACGTGAGACAGCCATTATGCTCGGAAAATAAAAGACGACATTGAGAACTAAGGCACTCATATTATGAACTCCAATTAAAACCGGGAGTGACATCAGGTGCTCCGGAAGAGTAGCATGTCCTGCTCCACTACTGACACACGCCACACTATCAGTGAGCAAATTCAGGGTTGAGCCAAATCCGTGAAGACGT
The DNA here is from genome assembly GCA_002080025.1 of Modiolus philippinarum. Taxonomy (NCBI): domain Eukaryota; kingdom Metazoa; phylum Mollusca; class Bivalvia; order Mytilida; family Modiolidae; genus Modiolus; species Modiolus philippinarum. The sequence continues at coordinate 24,138 of MJUU01041073.1, forward strand.
GAAATCTTGCTGAAAATGTCCGTTTTCCGAAACAACTTAAGCAGAAAAAATTGACAAAAAGATACCTACACAAAGATACATGCATTGTATTGAAATAGAGACAAAAAACATATAATAAGAAAAAAAAACGTTTAAGATCGTATATTAATGGGTTTCAATTTCTCGGGTTTATGAAAAATCATTGGGTCTTAAGTTTCTTAATTCATGGTTAATGTTATTTTTCGTTGAAAGATGAGTTAATTATACCTCACAGTTCATGAAAATTGGTACCGTATGAGCAAAAGATCTTTCAAAGTAACAACAGATAATCAAATGGGGTAATTATGGTTAACTTATTTTATGCAGACTCACAACTGAGCACGAACGTATTAGAGTAAACTATCATGACTCTGAACAGAAAAAAAAGTACAATCAAGTTACCCCAAATAACTTTCTAACCTCCACCGTATTTATGAATAGAGTAAAACCTGCTTGAGAGACCACCTATTTTAAGAAACCAGCCTGTTTTAAACACAACATAAAATTTACACTTGATATAAATATTATTCTAAAATTTACCTCTATTAACAAACCACATATCCTAAGAGACCAGTTAATCCAACTCCCTGGAGTGGTCTCTTAAGACAGGTTTATACGCTGAAAAGGCTCAAATATATCAAATGTAATGGACTATGGTAGGAGCCTACCATGAAGAGCGGGACTGCCTCCAAACGAGGTATTTGACTCTTCTTTCCCAACTCTTTGTAAGAAAAAAAAACCAAATCAATATCAAGGGAAATTAAATCTAGATTGATTCCTTGTCAGTCTCCCGTATACGGAGCAGAACATGCCGATCTTTCCTGGCACCAGATGTCACTCGAGTTCACACTGTTACTGTCTTACTTTTGAGAGTTATATTGTGAATTTGATGTGGTTTGTTGGTGTATAGTTGCACTTCGTTATTATATTGCCGTTGTGTTACATTATTTTATTTGGACTTGTTAGTACCTCGACAAAACCTAAGCATTTTTATCTCTGTCACTCGTCACTCTTCAATGAACCTTATTAACAGTTATATCCATCTATATTATATAAAAAATAAAAGGTGTTTAAGTCACAAGCACGTTGACGGTTAAGAGGTATCAATATAGATCTACAAGTTAAATGCAAATTCTGTAAAAACTGAGAGTAATATAATTAATAAGTTTTAGGATAGTCATTCGATCGAACAAGAAAAATGTGGAATAGAACCTATACTTATAGTTTTGAGAGAGGAGAGTCTACATTTTTCCATGCAGCTGACTATATTGTATTTGGTGCCACACTGTTAATGTCTGCTGCTATTGGACTTTACTTTGCCATCAAAGAAAGAAAGAATACAAGCGAGAAAGAGTTCCTTCTTGCTGGTAGAAATCTGTCTGTATTTCCCGTGGCTCTATCACTATTATCCAGTTTTATATCAGCTAATACATTGTTAGGAACTCCAGCTGAAGTATACACATACAATACAATGTATTGGTTAATATCTGTCGGCTTCATCATATCTGCTGCAGCATCAGCTCACATCTTCATCCCTGTATTCTACAGACTTGGTGTAACAAGCGTCTTTGAGGTGAGTTCTGATTTTTATTCATTTTCACATACTTTTATCACCTTATGGTTTTTGAATTTACTCCTTGAAACACATGTACAGCATAACAAAATCTGCCATTCATTATACAATTTTGGTATTTTTGTATTATACTGTTATGCTAAAAATGGAGATCCCTATTTCTGTCGCCTTCATCATATCAGCTGCTGCATCAGGACACATCTTCATCTCTTTATTCTATAGACGTTATGTAACAAGTGTTTTTGAGGTGAGTTCGGGTCTAAATGTTTTTAAAAATAATTTGTGTGAATTTCATGTGTATCGACTCCATATCCCTTCATTTATCATTTGCTAGTTTTAGCATCTCATGGTTTAAGATTCTAGTAAGATATATTTTGTGTGCTTCAGAATTATACAAAGTTGTAAAATTTAAAGTATATTCGAAGCAAATTTGTCTTTCGAAATATCACAAAATATGATGTTATCGATTAGATTATTTTTGCTTTTCTTAATTTTCCGTTTATTTAATTAATATTTATGCTAGCAGTCATTTCCAAGAATTTGTTGTATTATGTTCAGTCCTTGAATGCATAATACTTTATAGTATCTCCGCCTAAAAAACTTACCAAATGTTTTTGATTGTAGATAACGAGATCGTATACATCTACTTCCGATGACTCGATTCATTAATTAACTACAAATACATTTAAAACTGGATTTGGTGACAAACTGAATTCTGACCTTACTTTGGTGTTGCTTCCGTCTGAAGCAAAGTATTCCAAAGTCTTTTTTCCTAACTGTAATAAACTGACTTTTTCCGATACAATTTACTCAGCAAACCTCCACCGAGAATGCTGGTCAGACGCAGACATAGCTCTACATGTTATATCATTTGTTGGTATATTTTTTTGTGCTTTCATTATTCGTTTGCTGATATTTTGCAAAGCTGTCATACCTATATCAAATTCAGCAAGGAAGTAAGGAATTTTCAAACTCACTTTTTGTTTTGTTTTTGTTTTTGTTTTTATACCCCCCGCAACGAAGTTGGGGGGGGGTATACTGGAATCACCATGTCCGTCCGTCTGTCCGTCCGTCCGTCCGTCCGTCTGTCCGTCCGCCTGTCCGTCCGTAGACATTTTTTGTCCGAAGCTTATCTCGGGAACCTTTCTGAATTGACTTTTCAAATTTTGTCAGAATGTTAGTAACTATAAGTACTTGTGCACCTCCTATTTTCAGATTGATTCATAAATTTTTAACAAA
>MJUU01041073.1:27378-42878 GCA_002080025.1 Modiolus philippinarum
GGGGGGTATTCTTGTTTTTTTCTTGCTTTTTGTTTTTTGTTTTTGTTTTTTATGTTTTCATTTTATTTTGCAAAATTTAGGCAAATATTGATACGAACATTAAAAAAAGTTCCCTTTTTTCTGGCCGCTTTTATGGAAGGTTGGATAATGTTTTAGGTATGTTCTTCCTATCCATGATATGCTTTTTAAGCCTTTATGTGTCTTGTCTTTTTTTCTAGTTAGTTTACGTAATGTCTATAGGAGTCTAGGATGATGTTTATTTCGCTGAACTTGATTACTCTTTATTCAGGGGCCGGATCTTATGGTGGCTTTGAGTTGTTATTACTCCCCTTTGGGTCGTTGTCTCTTTGACACATTCCCCGTTTCCCTTCTTTTTTCTATAATTAGCCGTGGCCAATCATAATTCTTTTCATGGTAGTATAGAAAATAGGCGAGCATCACTCATGAGATCACATATAATTCCATGGCTTTTCCTCATATGTATGAAAACTTAGTAAATAGATACTGAGTTTTACGTAAATATTAAGAGTCTTAAATTTTGTATACAGAATGTATAGTGAAAAGATTTAAATTTGTTATTTTGATCGAATGAATAACCAGTGGATCTGATGTGTTTTTACATGACTTGCCTACACTGTAAATATTGTGGGCCGCTATGAAATATCTGTTCCCAGATGACAACAGATTTCTTCCTATATATCTCGATGACACAAATTCAGTGTTTGAATATTCAAATTTAAGGTAGTTGCCATTGTTGATTTCTGACTTTTGGTCAAATAAGCGGACTCTTCTGTTTTTTTTTTCAATGTCATAACATGTAAAATAGTTTGCCCATGAAGACCAATTTTTCATTTCATATTCTAAAAGCATGCAATAAAATGAATAACATGAAACATCTACAATGGCCAAAAATTACAATTATATGCTACAATCTGCCAGGAAACTACAAAGGAAAACACAAATAAGACAAAAGACAAATGTAAACAACTATAGGAACTCGGGACGACCGGACTTTGTACCGGCACTAGCAAGAGTTAGCGGTAGGTTTAAGTAGCTTTATGGGTACCCAAACCAACCCTATATCTATTCCGTTTCCCTATAGTATAATAGCGTACGAATAAAACCCAAACACCACAATCTTGAAAGGAGACAAATGACAATACGTTATTTTGAAAGATTTGTCAAGGAGTGCTCGGCGTTAATCTACCGGCTAGCTCAAGGAGCAAAGTCTGGTGGTAAGACAATGTCGCGCTACGGAAGAAAAATCAAACTAAAAACTCTCCGAAGGGTTTGATAAAAAAATCATTATATATTTCACTAGACATCGGCAGAATCAGGGAGAAACCAGGATAGGTGTAGAATTTTAGGGTCACTAGATAACGGATGCAAGCAGAATATCTGGTTGATATCTTCTATTACGCAACGAATGTAAGTTACGTCCCAGCTTTTCTAGAATTTTAATCAGTTTCTTGCATTTTTAACAACATTTTCATAAAAACAAAGATTGGAAATACCCTAAGTAATAAGCTTTTTTGAGTAACGCCATCGAATGTTCATCTTACGTTCATTTAAATTGTCAAGAGTAGAACAACTGCGTGCGAATCGTACCGGTTGAGAAATATACACCCGTTGGATGGAGCCAGAGGAATGTCATGGTCAAGAAAAGGGAAATCAAAACCGTTCCTTTCAGCATATATTTTAGTTTTTATTTAACATGAGTCAACAAAAGGGCAGTATTTGGAATTATTTGCTTTATTTGATTTCAGTTCTTTTGGGTAAATCATGTCTACATTATATAGAAAAATGTGGATTGTTTTTAATTAGAATATCATAAATTTACTTGCTGTCATTATTAACAAAATCGGACAAAATTTCAAGAAATTTACATTACTCTTACCCTCGATTTTCAGGACTTACAAATGTCTAAATAAACCTAGAAAATAAACAACAATGAAAGCGTCGTTCTAATTGCGTAATCTTGCCATGTATTTATAGGGATTTTGTCCCTTTATTTGTTCATTTCCTGCCAAGTTTTGATTGCTTGTATCAAGGCTTATATAAAAAACTTGAATATGAGAAAAAGACAGATTTCAGACCGTTTGTCAAAAATTGGACAATTTGAAGCTCATAAAACAGTAACGTAAGTGAGAACCGAACAGTCTATCCAAAACAATAATCCAAGGACAATGGCAACATCGAAAACAAAAAAGAAACAGAGGCACAACATGAGAACGACCCAGAAACGAAAAATGAAGACACACGTTGTAACACGTTCTTTACAGAAAAAGACGACCAAACAAATATAAAGCAACAACAACAAAAAATAAACAAAACAACACACAAAAAAAAACAACAACAAAAAACAAAAAAAAGTAAATAAAAAAAAAATAAAAGAGCAAAAAACAAACAAAACATAGGCTATTACACAATGACACTTCTCTATCATATATCGTTGTTATCACAAGGGTCGTTTTCCATACACATAAAAACATATCACATGTGACACATATCTTTCGTCGTTTTTAAATGAAAATTAAACATAATCATCCAGTCCTGAAAACAACAAGAATAGCTATTAATAAAAGAGGATGGTTTAATATATAAATTGATCTTATCCTTGAATAGCAACATTGTTTTATGAAAACTCAAATACACAATAAAGGTTTTTTTTTTACAAAACTTAAAGATTCTTGATATCGAAAGATATTGTTTATTTTGTTTAAGGTACCGTCAATCCAAAACGAACAATCAAAGGACAATGGCAACATCGGAAACAAAAAAGAAACAGAGACACAACACGAGTACGGCACAGAAAAGAAAAAATGAAGACACACACATACAAAGATGAATAACACGGACCCAATAAAAAACCATAGGTGAGATCAGGTGCACCGGTAGAGTAAGCATCTCCTCCTTCTTATAAGACACCCGCCTTGTTGAACATGTCAAATCCGGTAGAGGAAACAACAAATAAGCTTTAAAGGGAAAGATATGTTATCATCTTGGAAACAGATATCCCATAGCGGTCCACGAGACGGTGATGTCGACCGTAAAACTTCTGGAGGGATGACTTCAAGTTTTGGGTAACATACCCTTGTTGAAGTAGCCTATTTGTGAACAACCGGGCTCTATTAAGGAAGTCACTGTATCGAACAAAGGCTCTTGAATAGCGAATGAGCTGGGAGATGTAAACTCCGTATGCGGGCGCTGATTGGGTGTTGATACAAAGAAAGGGGAATTTTACTATTGGAAAGGTGAAGTCATCGCGTTTGTCGTACAGCTTAGATTGAAGTCTACCTCTGTTGTCAATTTCAAAATGAAGGTCAAGGAACGAGGCTGATGTGGAAGTGTCTGTGGTATCCGAAATTTCGAGCTCTTTTGGGTAGATCAGATGAAGAAAATCACCAATGCGAGGGTTGTTTTGTGACAAAATATCATCTATATAACGGAAGCTGAAATTGAAGGATTGGGCCAGTTTTTTATCTTTATTTTGAAGAAGCCCTTCGATGAATTCAGCCTCATAAGAGTGGAGAAACAGATCAGCTAGGAGAGGCGCACAGTTTGTACCCATAGGAATTCCGATAGTCTGTTGAAAAACAAGTCCTCCAAACTGGACAAATATATTGTCGATCAGAAACTCTGACTTTTTAATCACTTCTTCCTCTGTATATTTTTTCTCCGATTCGTAGTTATTTTAAATCAATAAATGAAGGGCATGTGCCGATTAGGTGTTGAATTCATTCAATCATCGAATGCCTAGATGTGATAGAACGAATTTTGGTGGCAATGGGTATATGATATGTTGAGGTTCTCCTGTTTGATGGAGCGATGACAAAACGAGAATGAACGAATGCGCATTAATTAGAATAACAGTATTGAATTCCTTCATCCTAGCATCCCTGCATCGCACTGTCAATGTGAATCCTTGCAACGATGTATTTAAACTTTGTCTACCAAGAAGAAGCTTAAAGCATGGCGTTTTTTGTACGTGTTCGTTTGCTGAATCATGTTGAATAACATCTTTGCTAGCCAAGGGTTAAGAGGTTCAGATGAGAGGAGCGAATAGTAACCCTTGGCTGGCGAAGATGGTTTAATAATAGTTTTTCACAAAACACATATTTCTTTTTTAAGTTATTGATAATAAAGCTCATTTTGTTCCTTCGGTATTCTACTGCCGTTGTTTCTTTAAAAACATAATAAAGCTCATCTCTTTAAAAAGATAATACAGCTCATTTCTTTAAAAAAGAATTACAGTAGAAATGATCCTACAAAAAATCTTGAATAAAATTACTTGAAAAATCATAGGATTCAGCTGCTCGCTTTCAGCACATTTGCAACTTCTGGTTGCTCGCAAAAAGACTACTTAAGCAAAGATATGCTGCCTATAACTTGAAGTCATCACTCCAGTTTTTCGGTCGATATTACCATCTTGTTGTCCGTTATGGCATAGATGACAACCGATCTTCCCATTAAAAATAGTTATCGTTTGCTCTACATCTATAGACATGTTCAACACGGCTGGTGTCTTATTAGAAGCATGAGATTCTTACTTTACCGGTCCAACTGATCTCGCCCAAGGTTTCGAATTGGGTCCGTGTTGTTCACCTTTGCATGTGTTTGTCTTCATTTTTCCTTTCTGTGCTGCACTCATGTTACCTCTGTGTTTCTTTGTTTTACTATGTTGCCATTGTCTTTTGATTATTCGTTTAAAACTGATGTTACGGTTCTCACTTTCTTAACTACACTGCTCTTGACATATAAGTTCATAAAGTATTAACAAAGGTTTGCCAGAATTAAGTGTTTGTATTTTTTTGAATTTTTCAAATATAAAAAGCTAATACAAAAGCTGATCTCATCCATGTTTTTATTGAGTCTGTGTTGTTAATCTTTGTGTGTGTGTGTGTGTGTCTTTTCTGTGCTTATGTTGTATATCTGTTTCTTTGTTTTCCGATGTTGCCATTGTCGTTAGATTATTGGTTTTTGAATAACGGTTCGGTTCTCACTTACTTAACCTTTCTATTTGTTTTTGTGTTCTCATATTCAGCTTTTTTACAGTCTGATCCTCTCTGTTACCTGGAATATGATATGCAATGACGGGATATGAAGTAAGTGCGCATGAGACAAAGTCTCTACAACTGCATGGTAAAACAAAGCATTGGAACAACGCTTTCATTGTTGTTGTTGTTTTTTTTTCATTTTGAAGTCACCATGAGGCCTTCAACAATTATCTTTGTTCATACCTCATAGTAAGTTCAACTCAACCACTTGATAGATGTCGAGGTATGCTACATTCATGAATTTGTATCCATGAATGGAGGGTCGTCAACAAACATAAGATTGACTGGCAAAGTGTTTTGCAATTCATACGTTTCCCGACAAAAAGAGTAACAGAAGGTAATCACTACACTGAACTAGCCACAGGGAACTCGTCGAGTCAAAAGTAAGAAAGCTTTCTTTAATACAAAATACCAAAGTCACTGTGAATTTAGTTTCTGCATTTGCGCATTTCGACAACTTATGTCTCTTAAGTGCAGATCAAATCAAAATATTTGGAAATCCATAAAATCATGAGAAAAGGCCTCAATAAACGAGTGGTCAGAATAACAATTTGTCATTGCAAAAATTAAAATGCCAAAATTTGAAAGTATGTTAGTCCATCCATATGAGAAAGTCTCTTATATAGAGAATATATTTCTCGAAAGGGGAATCTTTTTACGGATTACATACTGCAGTGGAGACAAACCCCTGTCTAAATTATGAGTGAAACTGTGAGTAATTAAGAGACATGAATCAATATGTTATTAATATGTAACAGAACCAAGGGCAGAAAAATGGAAGTACATTGTAACAGAACAAAATGAGACTTGAACTAAGCGCGTGACAGATGTGTCAGATTGATGCTTACATTTAATACTTTAAAATGAAAAAAGTAAGTTATTTTTTGCTATCTAATTCAAGGTAAATATTGGTCTAGATGCTTAAAAAGATATGATGTATTTTAATAAAATGGTATATTTTTGAGACACTGGGCCGCGAGGCATACTAAATGAAATTTCGTGTTTATTAGACATACTGTTTTTTCTTTCTTTACTTAATCTATTTTTGCATTTGTCTCTATATTAGTGAATAAGGGTTCATGAGACAGTTCACGATTTGAAAGGTGAGGGTTAATCAAATAAATAGTTTTTAGCATTTCACAAAGACCTAGTGTTGATTTCTGATTTGTTGATAAAACAAATGTCAAGCTTGCGAAAGAAACCATGCCATGTATTCGTATCAATCAAATCATTCACTTTTTGTAACCCCAGCCGACTGTTGTAGTTTTCAAAATCTGAAAAAAGTGCAACAAAATTAAATACAATAAAATATTTAGTAGTAGGGACAAAATTTACATTTTACAACAATAAACTTGACATTATCGTCCTTATACTTCTCTGTAGCATGCTCTATTTTCTTTTATTGATAAATTATTGAGAACCGAACCGCGGAGACACACACATGTACAAAAAATAACAACACAGACCAAATAAAAACCATGGTTAATATAAGCTGCGCTGACAGAGTAAGCATATCCTGCTTTTTATCAGGAACCTGCCGTGTCAAACATGTCAACTCCAATAGTAAAGTCAAATCTGGTAGAAGAAAAAAAAACTTCAGTGGCAAATTGAAAAATCTGTTGTCATCTGGGAAACAGATATCCCATAGCGGTCCACAAGATCGTGATGTCGACCGTAAAACTTCTGTAGTGATGACTTAAAGTTATGGGTAACATACCCTTGCTTAAATAGCCTGTTTGTAAGTAACCGAGCTCTATCAAGGTAGTCGCCGTATTAACCACAGGCCCTTGAGTAGTCAAAGGATTGGAAGATGTAAACTCCATATGCCAGTGCTTTTGTTGCTACAAAGAAAAATGAAGTTCACTATTGGAAAAGTGGAGTCATCGCGTTTGTCATACAACCTAGTTTGAAGTGTGCCTCAGTTGTCAATTTAAGGATGAAGGTCAAGGAACGAGGCTGATGTGGAAGTATCCTTAGTATCCTTAATTTCGACTACAACAAAAGGACAGGGTTAATAGGGAAACATGGAAAATTCCTAAATAAAAAATAACTATTAAACTCATCATACGAAGTAACCAAATTTTAATCATGCAAACTGTTTGTTAAATATTTAATGCAAAGAAAGTGAAAACCGAAACGTCAATCCAAAACGAATAATCGAAGGACAATTGCAAGTTGGATAAAATGATTCAATAGTGCAACTAACAATTCTTAGTGCTTCATGGATAAGCTATCCATAACTACTTGTTGTCTGTAGATTCTGTTAGTCTTGTAGCGTTAAAGATTTTTTTTGTGAAACTCACCGCATACTGAAATATATAAAGAACATATCTCTCTCGCGCGGTGAAACCAATTACGGATGCTACACCGCAGCTGAGACAAATTCCAGTCTTTAATAAGCAATGAAAATACGTTCAGTTAATTTACATGAGACAAAATCTCTACAATCGCATGATTAAACATATAGGTGATTTACATTTTAAAACCAAGTGGAAGTAATAAAAAAAATAATTACCGAATAGAATTCACGATAGTCCAAGTCCAAGAGGCAAAAAGACAAAGCAGGTGGAATTTCCCTGGAAAAATGTAGTTCGCAATGGTCTTGATTGGGTACAGGTATTTAGTTTAATCCTCTTTCATTGCGGAACTGTCCGGAAGCAAATCAACACAAATTTCTATTGAAAGGACGTTCACAGTAAAGAGAAAAAAAATCATCCAAGTAATAAGTAAAAAGAAAATCTTGAATCAAGTTCGGAAGAAAACTTCAAATTTTTCCTACAAGGGACTGATTTATATCTAAGAACTTTCAGTTCAGAAAAAAGACAACAAGCTAGCCAAATCTTTTAATTTCAGTTTCCGTTATATAGATGATGTTTCCTCAATTTAAGGATAACCTTAATCTTATATACTCAAATGAACTCGAAATTAAAGAGACCACCGATACACCATAATCAGCATCATACCTGGACCTATACCTCTATATTGACAACTCTGGACGTCTGAAAACAAAACTTTATGACAAGCGTGATGATTACGACTTTCCAATAGTGAACTTCCCGTTTTTTGAGCAGTAATATTCCCACTTCTCCGGCATATGGCGTGTACATTTTACAACCCACTCGCTTTTGCCGTGCCTGTAGTTTGTACAGCGATTTTGTCAACAGAGCGAAATAACTGTCTCAAAAACTTATACGTCAAGGGTATGTTCAGTCACTGTTGCAATGTCACTTCAGACGTATTATGGTCGTCACCACGATTTGACAGACCATTACAATGTTTCTATTTCACAAATGAGAACAGATATCTTTGGGTAGATCCAGAGTTTGTTACCGGACTTACTAACACCGACTATTACAAAATCGGGCTTTTCACCGGCGGTGTGGCGGGTGCCATGCGTGGAGCAGATCATGCTTACCCTTCCGGAGCACCTGATGATACCTCAGTTTTTATAGGGGTTCACACTGCTAGTGCTTTAGTTTTCTGGCGTTTTTGTTCATTTTTGTTTTTTGTTATGTCTTTGTCATACTGTCTCAAGTCGTGTTGCTGTGAATTGCCGTGATTTTGGATTTATGATTTTAGAATTTCCCTTTTCTTCGTTCTTGCTTGGGTATTCGTTTGCCGATGTATCTTTGAAGTCATGATAATTATTGCAATCACAAAGACAACTACGTCTAATGGGAAATTCTGTATAATTAGTGCTCGCTCTAGCGTTACGAATCAATTGTGAAACATACACTCCGTAAGGAGGATAGTTGATATATTTCTGTCCGTCCATGTTCAGAAAATTGAAACATTACAAATAAAAATCGTCCCTTTTATTATATATTTTAGTACCGAGTGCCTATCTTCGTCAAACTCGAGATGTAAGTTAAAAAGATGTACATATGGTGGTTTCTGTTGTGTTCTTTTTCTCTAGTTGGAGAATATATTGATGAGATCCATTTAGCAAAAGATGACTTATTTAATGGCAAGAACATTATCAATATATCTTTATGTGATATCGAAGGATTTAGCATCTTTTACATCATGTTTTTGTACGAGTTTCCGAAGAAAATCAGTTTTGTAGGAGTATAAAACAAGTTGTTGAGCAGAAAAGCCTAATTCGTTCCAGTTTGTAGACCTACTGGCTGTTGATAAATAGAAAGTTGAGATTTGACAAATATACTGTCAATTAGAAAATCAATTAATTTGCACACCTGTTTTTCATCGCAGCATATTTTTCTGTTTGAATTGGTTTGAAAAAAAAAGAATTTACAACATAGTACAACATTGTTTTTGAATCGGAAGACTGTTTCATTCGTGAGTTTTGAAACAATGTTTTTTGAGAAAATGAAAGGAATTAAAGGTTTTTGAATTTTTAAGTATCCTTATGTGATTTATATCACTTCGGGCACGAATAGTTTCATAGTATTCTTGATGCGTGTGTTTAACTGCAGACAAAATTTTGGTCTGTTCAATAAATTATTGGGTAATTTTGGTCCTAATATTGGCACGGCAGTTCTTAATTGTTATAGTTAGTTTGAATATTCAGAGTGCACATAAATGAAAACATTGATTAGAAAGGGTTTCATTTTTGTCAAATGAAACTCTTATATCTGGTGATTTGTAATCAATTCTTGTTCTTTGATGAAGAAGTAGTAGTAATGTACTTTACATAAAATAAGGTTGTTATTAGAAGCTTTGTCTGAAGGTACAACAGCATTATTGTCATCAAATGTAGAGAGGCCCTTACGGGATTCACGATCTTTAAATAAAGACTTGTCGAGTAACAGATGACAGCAATTGTAAGAATATTTCTCCAGTTGGTTTTATGTTTGTTGACTATCCCGTCCATGACATAATAAACATGAATGTAGCGTTCCTCGACATCCAGCAATTAATTCGCTCAAAACGGTGCAAGGGCACCGTCTTGAACTTACTATGAGGTATGAGCATAGATCATTGTTGAAGGCCTCGTGGTGACTTGAAGATGAAGAACAACAATATAAGCTTTGTTCCATTGCTTGTTTTTCCAACTTATTTGTTGAGGTTTTGTCTCATTTGCTTTTACTCCATATCCCTTCATTGATTCTTCTGAATTCCAACCACTTATAAAATACTGAGGCTTTATCCCGTATATCGCATTCGGTAGCTGTTCTTGGTACAGGATACAAAAAAAATACCGAAGTTGCACAAAATGCAGTAAATTTACTTTTGCCCTCCTTTTTCAATATTTTTGGTAATGAGTACTTCCTTTTTGACTACTTTTGGATTATGACTTTCAATATTATTTGATTCTAATGCAGGTTACTCGTTGAAACACGTGTACAACATAATGAAATTTACTGTTTTTTATACAGCTTGGGTATTTTTTGTAATTTGAACCGTTTGGCCGATGCCACTACTGGTGGACCAGAGGTCCCCGAGGGTATTCACCTGCCCGATAGTCTGACATGAAAATTTTACCATGTGTTTTATAGAAATTTATTGGGTTTTTTCAAAATTCTAACCCTTATAATAAAATACAGAGGTTTCATTCCGTGTATTGCACGCGAAACTGAAACTCAAAACAAATGAAAAGCATAACGAAAGTGACTGTTTTTATGCAACTTTGATATTTGGTATTCTGTTTATTGTTAACACTTCTGTATAGCTTGTTGGCATGACTTCACACTAAAGATCGAAAACGTTTCACCCAATCAGACAATGAAATAAGTTTAGGTTATGGGTTTTTTGATGATCTTAATATCGCCGGTAATCATATGTCCATAGGAACTGATAAAAACGAAAAGGAGGAACAGTCGCATGGCAGAGGGGATTTCAGAAAATTCTCTATGTCTAGGTCATTAAACCACGTTTTACCAAAGGTTATGATCTAAATATCGTGCTACAAAACAATTCTGATACCGAATTAAAATGTAATACTCTCACTTTTTTTAAAGAACTTATATTATTGCCTTATGCAGAAGGTAAATTTACAGTAACTTTGGTATTTTACACAATGTTATATTTATTACCACCGGACCGATATTAATTATCTAGGGAATATTCGCCAATCAAGTAGTCCAGTACTTCGGTGCTTGCCTAAATTCCTTTGTTATCTAAGTATTATCTCCCTTGTACCAAATTCTGTGATGAGCTGATTCTGGCCTTTAGTTTACATTCATTTAATTATTTATTTTATGAAAAAGAAAGGAAATGGGGTAAATGTCAAGGAGACAACATCCCATATATGTATCAACCTTTATACAGCTTTCAATATCTGCACTGAAATGACATAAGTTGGAATGGCCAAATGCAGACAGTAAATGTACAGTAATTTAAGTATTTCATTAATTATTTTTTCCACATAGTAGAATCCAGCAACGTACTGTAAAATTGTAAAATACATGGAATGTTTCTAATGTATTATTTATATTACAGTACATACAGATGGGGTTTGGTAGAGTTGTACGAGTCATATGGTATATTGTATATCTAATATGGATGTATTTTTTTATATTACAGTACACACAGATGAGGTTTGGTAGAGTTATGCGAATCATAGCAGGTATTGTTTATCTAATATGGATGTATTATTTATATTACAGTACATACAGATGAGGTTTCGTAGAGTTATGCGAATCATAGCATGTATTGTATATCTAATATGGATGTGTTATTTATATTACAGTACATACAGATGAGGTTTGGTAGAGTAATGCGAATCATAGCATGTATTGTATATCTAATATGGATGTGTTATTTATATTACAGTACATACAGATGAGGTTTGGTAGAGTTATGCGAATCATAGCATGTATTGTTTATCTTATATGGATGGTAAGTGTTGATTTTTTTTCTGTTCCTAAAAGCCAATGTTAATAGATGAATTAAATGTATTCAAAATGTGCTAGCTGTTAACAACCGCTGTTTATTCTTTTTCAGTGAACATTTCGTTTTCTGGCTAAAATAATTTGTATTTTCGTTGTATATCTCTTTAGTTATCTTTGCAAACATTCACAGTTATTATTTTCATATATTACAGTTATTCTACATGTCCATAGTACTGTACGGTCCATCTCTAGCTCTCAGCGCAGGTAAGGATTTACACTACAATACAATAATATAATATAACTATTTATATACAATGCTTCCCCTTACAGACTAAAGATTGTTGTTCCCTCTACTGGATTTGACTTTACTACCGGAGTTAACATGTTCAATACGGCGAGTGTCTTTCAAGGAGCGAGAGATGTATACTCTTCCGGTACACTTGATCTCTCCTGTGTTTTATTGGGTCCGTGTCGTTCATCTTTGTATTCGTGTATGTCTTTGTTTCTTTGGTTTTTTTTTTCGATGTTGTCATTGACCTCGGATTATTCGTTTGAGACTGACGGTTCGGTTTTCTCTTATTTTCAAATAAGAATTATTTATGCAACAACTAATTCTCTTGGTTTGTGTACACCTGTTCTTTATCACTTGTCAGATGAATAATGACTCATTTTTCGTTTTTGCCCTGTCTTTGGACTTCGATTTTTGTGAATTTCACCCCTTTGTTCCTTCGGTATTCTACTGCCGTTGTTTCGTAAATGATGGTTCTTTTGTAAGACAGCCCTCAACTTTTATATGGGTTAATTTCCGATTTTCTTCTACACCACAGATTGACACTGTGTAAAATTGTGAATATTTAATTTTGAAATAACATAGTGATTGTTTAGCTTTTACAGTCCAAATGTTTAAAGTCAAAAAGAGTAGTTTAATCTTATTAAGTCCTCATACTTCTTCATTTGTATTTTCACATTTATCTTTTTCTACTTGTCCTCCAACACGCTTCGTTCAATGTTTATATAGTCCCTTGTGTTGCGATTGCCGACTTAATCATCATTTCTTTAATGGCAATACATCATGTCATGTTTCCTTCCGTGTATTTAATTATTTTCCAATGAATTATTACATGTTAATATTGTCATATCACGGCATGTTGTAAACCGGCCTATCTCGGCCGAAGGTAGTTTAGCTCTAACGAGAATGTCTTTCAGGTTCTTGGGACGACGAAAAGATACAAGCGGGGGTTCAGGGAAGAGGGCTTTCATTTTAGTTGACGCATGGAGAATAGGCATACATTCGCGGGATATATCAGACAGGTGTGGTAACTTGGGATGGAAGGTAGTTACATACGTTGTAAACTGTGTAAATACAGTTCCACGACTGAAACTTTCCAAAGTACAGCTATAGGTGATATTTTCAAAATCTTTGGACAATTATCATGTAAATCGCCCGATGTCATCTATCTGGTTACATGTTTTGTCTGTAAAGAACAATATGTTGGTGAGACAAGAAATGCGCTCAATCTTCGCATAAACTTGCATCGTAACCATATCGAAAACAAAGATCAGAACCAGGCCACTGCAATCCATTTTCATACTCCAAATCACAACTGGCAAAATATGCAAGTCATCGCAATTGATCAAAATAGATCGTGGAATTTAAACCAGAGAAGATCCAAAGAAAGCTATTGGATTGATCGTTTAAAACCCAGTCTAAACATCAGGGTTATAGATCAATAAATGCATATAATACCCGCGTTAAAAAAATTAAGAAAACATTGCAGTAAATTTTATGAACAAACACCAGCAAATATTTTTTTCACATCACTATAATTGAGGTCACGCCTTCAGTCTCCGAAATGTAGTTTACCTATTTAATTAACATTCGTAGTGTAGTTTTATGCAAATAGTTTATTGTTTTATTATATATTTTGTTGTTTTGAGAAAGACTCGGATAGAGTTGAAATATAAACAGTATTTATACTAGTGCTATTCACATTGTTCATACTGAAAGTTTATATATATATATATATATATTGTTATGTGGTAGAAACGACCAATAAATTATTGTAAACCTTAAAGTCAACAAAGATAAAACAAAATTGGCTCAAATTAACTTTTAATAAGACAAAAAAATAATAATTTTACAAATTAAATACAATATATGACTTATCTGACAATAATGAAGTCCAAGTAATAGTCCAAATGAATAGTTCACTTAATTCCACCAATAAATGTCCAATAGAATAATCCTTATACTCCTCACTAAATAGTTGATAATAGATTCACAATAATTGATGTCGATTTCCAATACAAAAGATGTGCGTGATAATCCTATATAAACTAATTAATCCTGTATAAACTTATTAAACTGACTGACTCAACCCTTTTCAGCTACCTCATATAAATACATTTATTATTTCTAGAAAAATCTATCCACAAGATATAACTAGAACATTCTCATCAACTGACAATCACATGACTATAATGATTATGTAAGGAAAACCTCTAGAAAATTCTATGTGTTAAATATTAAATTCAAATTCTAGAAATTTCTGTATGTTCTAAGGTGAAATAACCTTGACCCTTGTTTATTGTAAACAAGTTACATAACTAGGCCAAACGAATTACATACTATTAAGGCCGTACAAAATAAAAACAATGAATAAAATGCATTATAGAATATTTACAACATTTAATTACCTATAACAATATATATATATATGCACATATTGCTCAACCGTGCTTTCTGGACATCAAAAGCCATGTTTCACACTGAGTGTTCTGAATGTTTCTGCATTTATGTGATAAGAAGGATAACATAAAACATATACAATGGCTGAAAATCAATGTCGCATACCACAATATGTCATGAAACTACATAGATACAAACAAGACAAAACGACTGTTTACAACGATAGGAACTCATGACAGGCGAACATGATACCGGCACTAGCAAAATACAGCTTTAGGATTGAACATGTTTATGGGCCAAAAACCTCACATTTTATCTGTCCCATTTCCCCATAGTTTAAAAAAACATCCAAAACACAATACATGTACACTACTAACTCCACGACCATAATTTTTTGAAAGAAGAATGACAATACGTAATTTTGAAAGATTGGTCAAGAGACTAGCTAAACCACTCTTGCACTAAGGAAGAAAAATTTAATTCCAAGATATCCTGCCTGGTAAAATGGCACAAGCACCTATGGCAAAAGTAAGCTTGCCCGTCATGATTCGTGACCTGGGAGCTCAGAAGTCGATAGAGGCTCCTGATTTAGCAGTAATGCTGCTTGCCTTCATGAGTCAGCAAGAGGAGATCTACGTGGGTGGAGCCCGTATTCTTGGATATCTTGATGGGGTAGACCTGAAGATCCTCTTCCTAATCTTCACCCTTCTTTACGTAATCGAAGCTAAAGACGTTGACGTTGTTGATAGGATTCTGCCTCTTGAACTTATCGATCGCCTTGAGGGAGACTGGAAAGTCGATGCCTTCGAATTTTAGCTCATCTTCCCATTTCTTGTACTGAGATACGAGGTAGGCATGATTGCTATCCCGATGCAGGGCCGCCAGCATTGCCCACTGGAAGCAGCGATCATCTTCATTTTTGATGTTGATGATCGCCTTCTTTTTCGCGAGAGCCGATGG
>MJUU01041073.1:42954-88684 GCA_002080025.1 Modiolus philippinarum
CCGCATGTACTTTGCCATATTTTCCTTGACCTTCTCCATCATGAAAGCAATCTCCAATTCGAGGTCGGATGATTGGGTGAGGGTAGTCAGGGCTGATCGGAAGTAAGGGGTGATGTAGGTATTTTCTCCGGTCGCGGGGTTGGTCTTCACCAGTTCTGCTAGAAGCACTAAGTGCACCTTCATCCCTTCTTTTTGGCGAGAGCATCTGAGATGGTGGTGGAGATTGTGCTCCGACTTACTTTGAGAAATGTGGTCACGTCGTGCGACTTTACGGGTTCGATGACAACCGTGCCAAATACACCATTCAGCGCTTGCCGCCTATCGGTGAACTTGATCTCATCCTCGACTGGGGCATTTCTGATATCTTCTTCGACAAGCTGGATCAGATCATCCCTCTTGAGCTGAGAGTACTTGGTGAGGCCGCGATTCTTTGCCAGCGCTTTGAACTGCTTCTTGCTGAAGACTTCCTGGCGGGTAAATTTACGGGTGGTTTTCTCCTCGATGGCCAGGAGAGGGGGATGAAGCTCACCAAAGTCCATCAAATCATCAGGTTCAGGCAATCCTCATGGCTCAAGAAATATATCGACCTAAATACCGCTCTCCGAGCCAGACCAAGACCGACTCTGAGAAGGATTTCTTCAAGCTCATGAATAATTCAGTCTTCGGCAAGACCATGGAGAATATCCGGAAGCATGTAGACGTCAGGCTGGTCACCACCGAGAAGCAGGCCTTGAAGCTCGTGGCCAAGCCCAACTTCGAACGTCGAGTGGTCTTCACCGAGAATCTAGCAGCCGTCCATATGAAGAAGACCAAGCTGAAATTCGATAAGCCGGTCTACCTGGGAGCCTGCATCTTGGATATTTCAAAGCTCCTCATGTTTGATTTCCACTATGGATTCATGAGGAAGATGTACGGTGATTGCGCACGGCTTCTCATCACCGACACCGATAGCTTGGCCTATGAGATCAAGACCGATGACTTCTTCCAGGATATCGCTCCGCACGTCCAGGAAAAATTCGATACGTCCAACTACCCAGACGAGCATCCCTCCGGCATCCCCAGCGGCGTGAATAATAAGATCCTCGGGGTATTTAAGGACGAGTATGGCGGTAAGGGCATGACCGAATTCGTGTGGCTCCGGCCGAAGCTATACGCTTTCAAAGTGGATGACCACCAAGAACGCAAAGGGAGTCACAAAGAGCGTCATCAAGCGAAGCATCGCCTTCGAGGACTACAAGCGATGCCTCACCACTCAGCAAGAGATCCACCGTCCGATGAATATCCTCCGGAACCATCTCCATCAGATCTACGCCGAGGAGATCAACAAGATCGCGCTGTCCGTCAAAGACGACAAACGCCACATCCTCCCCGACGGCATCAGCACCCTCGCCCATGGACACTATCGAATCGCCTGCAGTTGAGGTGAGATCATCCCCTCTGCACTTATAAGGCTCTGACGGGTGCAGATGCCCATCCCACACTTAGTAGGCTCTGACGGGTGCAGATGCCCATCCCACACTTAGTAGGCTCTGACGGGTGCAGATGCCCATCCAGACTGCCCATACCTAGATAAATGAGCAACATACGAGTGCACGGCATCCTTCTCCCCCAACAGCTCCTCTCGAATCTAGAGCTGTAGGAAGCTGCCAAGGCCCTGAGAATCCCCCACTTCAAAGGGGTATTCATGCGCAATGCCCTACCACCCACCCCACGCCCCATCGAATGCTGCATACTGAATCACGACGATCGCGATGGCCCCGGCACGCACTGGACGTGCTGGCATAAGCATGGAGGACTCAAAGTCTACTTCGATACCCCCACCCAACGAGATCGTCGACTATCTGAGGCCGGAGATTCGATATAATACCGATGAGCTTCACCGTCGCGGCGACGTGGTCTGTGGATACTTTTGCTTGCACGTCTTGAAGCTTCTTTCGGAAGGTTGGACGCTCGAGGAGTTCATCTTCGACCTATAGATAAATGGATAAGTTTATCTCAGAATGTCAGAAATTAAATTTTGATAAACAGTATTCTAAAGCAGAAAAAAATTTAAATGATTGGAACAAGAGAAATTTGACTATGATAGGAAAGGTAACAGTTGTCAAGTCACTTATTCTTCCAACTGTCATCTACTTAGCATCAGTCACAGATATAAACAAAGAGCATATTCAAAAATTTAAGAAGCTGGTTTTCAACTTTATTTGGGATGGAAAGCATGAAAAATTTAAAAAGAACATTTTTATTTTCTAATTATAGTGAAGGGAGTTTAAAAAATGATAAATATTGATATATTTATCGATTCAATATATTTCAACTGGGTTAAGAGATTAACAAGTTGTGAAGAAAAATTATCAAGTTGGAAGATAATTCCAATGTTTTACTTTGAAAAATTTGGAAAAAAATTTCTGATCTTTAAAATGAATGTAGACAAACTACAAAGTATTGCTGAATTGGATGAAACAATGCCAGATTTTTACAAAAAAAATGTTAAATGTATTGATAAAACACAAACTTGAAACTAATAAAAAAGCTCCTGTTAACTTTAAAGAAATCAGAAAACAAATAATATGGGGAAATAAGTATGTTAAATTTCAGGGAAAAAGTCTTATTTATAAAGAATGGATAAGAAATAATGTCATTTATGTTAACGATATAATTAACTCTGAAGGTGTTATCTCACAAAATGTTATTCTGGAGAAAATATCTTCAAAGGTTAATTGGTTCAGTGAATATTCAAAATTAGTTATAGCAATTCCAAAACATTGGCTGATCATACTGCAAAACGACGAATCTATAAAAACTAAGGTCCAAACTAGTGCAATGATGTATATTTCTGATAAAAATGGAAAACATTACAATTTAAAAGATATTTCGTCGAATCAAATTTATAAAATATTGGTAACATTCAATTGTGAAAAACCAGTTGGGTTTTCGAAATAAATAACCTCTTTTGGTCCGGACCGTCTTTCTTCCCAAGTGCTTCGGCCAGTTGCTGGATCGCCTCAATCTTTGCGCCGACGCCTATAAGTCTGGGAATAATGGGGTGTGCAACGAAATCGTGGCCATCCTCGACGCCATGAGGAAATCCAAGCATATCAGCAAGGAGGAGTACGGGAAGCTGCATCGAAAACTCCTCTAAATAAATTTACGATCCATTTAGTAGTGAATCACGGATATCAGCGGAGATATGTAGTCGGTGGGCGGGGATTATTCGATACCTTCGCCAGTCTGGCCGGACGAGTATTCACCTCTTCCGCCGCCAAGACGTTGGGAAGCAAGACCGTGAGCGCCGCTTCCAAGGCAGCCATCAAGGGATTGGAGAAAGGAGCAACGAAGGCCGTAGACCACGTCGTTCATCGAGTGACCCGCAAGAAGCCCAAGAAGCCCAGAGCACCACCTGCCGCCAAGACCAAGAGGACCCCTCAGCAGCAGGCCCACCAGTCAATAATCTCATCTCGGTTGGCGGCATTGCAACCATCCACGACTTCGTCCAGCGCTATAAATAAACATATGCTGGCTGATATGCTTACTATCACCAAAGGACTGACTTTCGACGAAAGCGTCCAGGAGTACGAATTCTTCAAATACCATTCCATCACAGGGACGCAGTTGAATAGATCCAGCACCGAGATCCGCCTCAGCATCGAGTCGCAGGATCTCTTCCTCCATCCCTCTCAGAGCTACCTCTTGCTGGAAGGAAGGCTCCAGAACAATGATGGGACGGCCTTTGCCGAAGCCAACCTCATCTCCCTCATCAATAATGCGATGATGTACCTCTTCAAATCCATCAGCTACAAGCTTTCCGGGCAGATGATCGAGCATTTGAACGATCCGGGGGTCGCCACCACCATGATGGGCCTACTCACGTTTCCAGACGATTTCTCCAAGTCCCAAGGCCTCAACCAGCTATGGGTCAAGGATACATCCGCAGACGCCGTGGCCGAGAATCTGGCATTTGCCGCGCGCAAGGGCTACGTCATCGCCAAGCCCGCCAATAAGGGATCCTTTTCCTTCACCATCCCCTTGAAGCATATCTTCGGTTTTGCCCAGGAACTACGAAAAGCTGGTCTACGGATTCAAGCATGAGCTCACTCTCGTCCGCGCCTCGGATAATGATGCCATCTTCCGGGATGCTGCCAATATCAACGATCCCGACAAGATCGTCCTCAGCAATCTCTCATGATTCATTCCCCACGTGATGCCTTCCGACGAGCAGAAGCTGCAGCTCTATAAGACCATCGAGAGCAAGGTGAAGCTAGATATCGGCTTCGGCATGAGGCAGTGCGATTCGATCGGCGTCCCCGAAAGCGGTGAATTCAACTGGCGCCTCTCCACCCGAAGCAGCCCCGAAAGACCCCGATGGGTGATCGTCGACTTCAAGACCGATAAGAGTAACGATCAAGAAGCCAACCCCGCCATCTTCGATCACTGCCGCGTGAAAGATATCTGGGTCACTTTGAATTCCCAGAGATATCCTGCTGTGGGTCATCGTGCCTCCTTCACGAATCAGAAGATCTCCAGGCTCTATAAGGAGGCCGCCGATTTCCGCTGGAAATTCTTCAACATGGATCACCCGGTGAGCAATCCAGGCATCACCCCCGCTGACTTCACGGATCTCCATCCCCTCTTCGTATTCGACGTCTCCAAGCAGAGCGAGCGCCCCAAGGACTCGACGATCGACGTCTATATCAAAGTCAGATTCGATCAGAACGTCACCGCCAATACCCAAGCCTACGCTTTGGTCATCTCCGATCGCATCCTATGGCCAGAAGATGAGCGTCGTCTTCAGAGGAGGATTAGATAAATGCACGATTCACTTTTGCGGAAAATCGCCACCAATACCAACCCAAGCATGGGTTCTTCCTCATCGTCTCTGGGGACGATAGTCAGATCTTGACCTGCTTCAACCCATCCCTCCGACTGCGCGAGGAGAAATCTTACGAGATGGCCCTCGTGAATCTGGAGACGTACTACTCCATCCCCAATATCCATGCTGGAAATAATTCCTTCCGCTACTCCCCAGACGAAGGTGCCCACTGGTTTCCCATCGCCCTGAGCACCGGCTCCTACGGCATCCATGATATCAATGATGAGATCCAGCGGTAAGTAAGGCTCAGCAAACACAAGGCTAAGATCCTTCTTGATGCCAACCGCGCGACTCTGAGAGCAACGCTCACCCTCGCCAGAAGCTACCAAGTGGATTTCTATGTGTCCAATAGCCTGAATACGGTGCTTGGATTCGATCGCCGAACGTATATCTACGACCGACGCACGAATGGATACGTGGAAGGTGAGCATATCGTCGATATCATCAGCATCAATAGCATCCTCGTGAATAGTGATATCATCCACGGCAGCTACGTCAACGGCACCTGGCAGTCCACCATCTATAGTTTCTTTCCCGGGGTTGAACCAGGCATGAAGATCATCCAGACCCCTAAGAATCTGATCTACCTACCCGTGACCCTGAAAACCATCAATCACATGCAAACCTACCTGACCGATCAAAACCATTCCATCGATCTGCGAGGGGAGCATCTCACCATCCGCTTTCATCTGCGTGAGGTATAAATAGATGGATTATCAAGAGTATGGTCTCAACTTGACGAAGGGTCAGGCAGAGAAGATCCAGCGTGCGGCAAAGAAAGGTTGCCCCGTGAGCGTCCGATTGCTGCATGCCAACCTATCTGGTGGGCATAAGATGTTCCTCACTCAACGGCAGATTCAGCGCATCACCAAGCTCTTGCAGAGCGGTAAGGGTGGTATGGTCTTGGAGATGAGCCCGAAACAGGTGAGGCATAACGTAAAGGAAGGTGGATTTCTCCCCATGCTTGCATGTCTCGCCTCTGCTGCGCTACCTATGCTAGCCAAAACCGTGCTGCCTGCTTTAGGTGTGGGTGCATTGAGCGGTTTGGGTAGTGCAGCCATTCAAAAGGCCGTGGGATCCGGATTATATCTCAAGAAGGGTGGGAAAGTGTGCTGCGTGAAACCCCAGGGTCGTGGTCTGCATCTCAGCCCAGGTACTTTGCCCAATACTTACGGTGATGGATTGTACTTGAAGAGTGGAAGTCGGCTCTACGATGGTAGTGGATTGATCCTTGGCCCCAATAGCTCCTTCAAGAGTATCCCCCTACTAGGCATGCTTCTCTAAGGTCCCTAGATAAATGGACGAAGTGGATGCCAGTCAAATGCATGGAAGAGGAGCTCATCTCAGAAATCCAGGGATATGAGCATGCGTTAAAGATCTATAACCGACTGGATAATGTCGTCTCCTTTGCCCTAGGCGCGTGTTCCGTGGGCAGTCTATTGCTGACCAGTGGCACGATGGGGTCCGCTCTGACCGGTGTGGGTGCTGTGGCATCCATTCCCCTGGGTTCCCTCGCCTGCCTATGTGCTACGGGAAGTATGGTTCTGTCCTTGATCTCGCGCCGAGTCGCCAAGAAGAAAAAGAAGCATCCAAATACCGTGCGATTAGCCAAAACCTATAGGTCCCAGCTGGCAGGTAAAGATCCCTGCAGTCTGCCTGAAAAATTATTACGATGAGAAGGATCAGCTTCGTCAACCTTCTGTCCCCATTAGTGAAGAGTTGAATGCGCATGCGCCGTAGGGAGGGTTCTTCCATTCGCGCCTCGCTCGGCTACGCCTCATGCCGCGCTCATTCCCGAACCCTCCATATCAAAGTGCTCAGTGACCAAAAAAAAAATTTCCCAATCCGTTTTGGATTTGGAAATTTTGCGTCCTTACCTCGATTTTTTTCTTTTTTTTACTTTCTCACCAGATCGTATGAGAGGTAGTGCTGATTGGATTTCTTTTTCAGCTTGAATCCAGTGCTCCGAACGAAAGCTCCTTGCAAGGGACCCTTTTCTTTGTTGAGCGTGGGGCAAGCCCATGCCTTGGTGATCTCCCCTTCTCGATTTTTCAGAGTGAGGATTTTGCTTTTGCCAAATTTTCCGTCCACTTCTACCACCTCCAAGATCTTATAGATCACTCCTGTTGGCAAGTCCTTCCATGTGAGGGCTTCCTGGTTCAGGTCCTTCACCTTTTCCTGGAAGGCATTTTTGCTGATGAAGTCATCTTCCTGTTCTGTGTCATCTGACACATTTCGACTGGGTGGATCGTCACCTCTTACAAAATTAAACATTGGTTTGACACCAAAGTCAGAAGGATTAAATCTTTGCATTCTTGTATTTACCCTATGCTCAATAGGGATGCCGTCCGTTTGCATTTTGCCCTCGAGGTGGGGATTTTCATGCAGGATTCTGCATGAGTGGGGCAGAATCCCCCTTTTCTGCCCTGTTGTAGAAGTTTCGCTAGGACGTGAGACAGCCAAAAGTCGTGGAAATATGAAGGCGATATTTAGAACTAAAGCCCCATAATGTGAACTCCTATAAATTTCGGGAGTGACATCAGGTGCTCCGGAAGGGTAAGCATGTCATGTCCCGCTAGTGATATCCGTCACACTATCAGTGAGTCATTTATTTTTTATATATCTTTGGTAGCGGATTGATTAATGTCATTTTCTAGCCCATAGACAAAACCAATTTAAATCTATGGTACATATCACTACTATAACCCTCAAACAGTACCATGGTAAAATTTGCTGTTTTTATGCAACTTCGGTATTTTTCGTGTTTTCAAAAGCCTTTGTATATCTTTATAGTAATACAAAATTGAAATAAACGTTTAAGCGAATGTGTTTTTCCTGATTTCTAAAAAATAAAATATCGAAGTTTCTGTGAATTTAATTTCTGCATATGCGCATTTCGACATCTTATGTCTCTTCAGTGCAGCACTAATAAAAACACGATTTGAAATGATTTTTTAAATGATTGTAAAATGATCACATGATTTGAAATGAACCTTTTACACGATGTTACTTTTTACATGATTTTGAATTATCGTTTTCGTCATTGATTGGCGTATAGCAATATCAGCAATTTATTTCTATTTATAGTAACAGGTATAAGTCTGTGGGGATCAGTGGTGGCTGTTGGAGCAGTGTGCACATTTTACACAACTCTCGTAAGTATCTCTGGGAAATGGTATTAGGCTTACAATTCGAAGATAGAATAGTTTACTGTTCTACATATTCATCGATTCTATGTTCTGCTCCGATTTTGCTCACAACGCATGTTTTTTCTATTTTTTTTATGTTCAGTTGGGTGGAATTAATTTCAGGCTATAAAAACAATGAATAAGTCAGTACAGCCTAAAATTATGAACCAGGGTGATGGTGCCTTGTTTATAAAAAAAAACTGTTAAAGCTCCTTAAATTTCATGTCTAGTACATCAAGTTTATTAACCTTTTTCATTACCAAACTCTTCTAACAATTACCAGCTAGGCGACATACAATATCATTTCCCATAGTACAAATAACTAATATATTTTACAGGGTGGTATGAAAGCAGTGGTATGGACAGATTCGTTTCAGATTTTGATAATGTTTTCCGGAATGTTGACATTGTTGATATCCGGATGTGTGAAGCTTGGTGGTTTTGATGTTGCATGGGATGTTGCAAACAGGAATGACAGAATCAAAATTTTTATGTACGTTTTTTAACATGTTAGTTAATAAAAACATAAATTATGAAACAATATGGAAATTAAATATTTTACTTAAATATATGAATTACAAAGGACATAAATCTTTAAACATTGCCAATATAGAATAAAGCTCTTCAGTCTTTATAAGAATTAAATAAAAAAAATTGAACTCAAAAAAAATTTGACGTCGATCATTTGTAACTCTGACTGCCAGGAAATAAATTCAAAACAGATTAAGACTCTACTAAATTGGAATCTGATGGTGATATTTAGTTCTAAAGCAACGAATAAATCCACAGAATGTATATTAAATTTGAAAGAATGATATTGGCAAGGGTTATTGAGTAAGCATGAAACGTTTACCAGAGATAAGTATCCATTTTTTTTCAATTGTCACAAGTTTCAAAATTTAACCTTGGTACTGTATGACGATTAAAGAAGTAACATGTACCAAGGATTTTGATTGGTTTTATCTCAATGTTACCAAATAACAAAATACCGAAGTTACTACTAATTTATTTTCTGCAAATGCACATTTCGACAACTTATGTCTTATTAGTGCAGATCAAACCAAAACATTTGGAAGTCCATTAACCGAAAAAGTGTAAAAGCTGATTGAAAACAAATAACTAAAAAGGGTCTAAATAGAAAAAAGCAAAAATTCAGCTTAGGACAGAGCTATGCATGAGGGAGATACTCCTTAAGATTTTGCAAAATTTAGATATTAGTTTCAAAGAGTCGGTCGAAATACTGACTACTGGATTTGAAATTACCCTCGTGGACTCACAGTCCACCAGCAGAGGCATCGGCCCAGTGGTAATAAATTACAAAATACCAAAGTTTCTGTTAATTTATTTTCTGCATATGCGCATTTCGACAACTTATGTCTCATCAGTGCAGATCAACCATTAAACGCAAATGTGTAAAAGAACAAATAACTAAAAAGAGTCTGAATAGAAAAGCCAAAATTCCGCCAAGGACAGAGCTATGCATTTACCAATCAGCTACATAGCATATTTTTTTCTTAAAACATATATATTTTATGAAAGGATATGGAGTAAATGAACATGAGACCACAACACATGTTAACTCCAACTGCAATACTTTAAATGAATTGTATGGCCATTTCGGAAACTAATTCCTCATCAGCAGCAATAGAACCAAAACATAGGAAATCCCCATAATTCCGAAAAAAATGTTAAAAATGCATAAAACCAAACGAAATCCGAATAATCAGCAATATCAAATATAGCTAAGGACAAAACTACAATGGAGGGGGTTAAACCTTAGGTTTTAGAATTATCATAAATTTAGATAAGAAAAAGAAGGGAAACGGGGAATGTGTCAAAGAGACAACGACCCTAAGATGTCTTTTTTACCACTGATCCATTAAACACATGAGATATAATTTCATGTACAAGTACACCATATTTTAGAAAAATAAAGAGCATGCATCTCTAACACGGGGAATTGTTTTACCAACTCCACACTGCATTAAAAAGCAAACTGTATTAAATGTGTTATGAAAGGATATGGGGTAAATGAACATGAGACCACAACACATATGTGAGTGCCTTGTGTTTGAATATTGTGTTTTCTATTTCTGTTCTTTGTATCTATCCAACATCATTGTTGTATGCGTTGAATGTCATTGTTTTCTGTGTTCTCGTTTTGGCCGTGTCTTTTGACTTCGATTTTTGTAAATTCCACCTCTTTGTTCCTTCGGTATTCTACTGCCGTTGTTTTATGATTGTAAAAAGACTTCATGGTGACTTCAAGATGAAGAACAACAATTAAAGCGTTGTTCCTTTGCTTGTTTTACCATGTATTTGTAGCAAGTTTGTCTCATGTGCATTTACTCCATATCCTTTTATTCACCATTCATGATATAATTCTTAAAAGATTATTTTTTCTCCTTCTATTTTATTCTATTTTACATTTGACCAAAATTACATTATATCAACTGTCCTTGTTGATCTTTTTATTCACTTTTTATTCACTTATTTCGCACTTGGTCCCTACATAAATATAGTAAAAAAAGAAAACAGGAAACATCCTAAATGGCTAAAGTAATAATTACATGCCACAATCTGCCAAAGAACTACACAACGGGGATAGGCACTCGGGGTGGACTTGGTAACGACACTAGCAAAAGCCAGTGGTAGGGTTGAACCAGTTTATGGGAACCCAAGCCTCCCTCTTTTCTGCCCTGTTTCCTACAGTATAATAAACATTCGAATGAAATCAAATACAGGTAGACTACTAACTATTTGAGCACAGTCTTGAAAGGACGGAAAATGACAACTATGAAAATACTGTTGTTCGTGGGGTTCCAATTTTCATGGATTTCGTGGTCCGCTTTAGCCACGAAATTAAGTTCCAAACGAAATGCATTTATTGATAAAGTTGTTATGCAAACACTTTAAAAATACTGAATAAAAGGATAAGGAGTAAATGCACATGCGACAAAGACAAAGTCTCTACAAGAACATGGTAAAATCAAGCAAAGTGACAACGCTTTTGTTGTTCTTCTTCATCTTGATGTCAGCATAAGGCCTTTAACAATGAGCTTTGCTCATACCTCATAGTAAGTTGAAGACACACTTTGAAACAACGAATTTAAGTACCAACGAAATAGTGATATTTATGAAAACCACGAAATTTGATGTCCGTGAATAAAGTACTTCCACAGTATGTTATTCAGAAGAGGTGCTCACCGCTAATATGTCTGCTAGCTGAGGGGTCCTAGTCTGGTGGTAAAATACTGCCGAACTACGGAAGAGGAACTCAAAACTTTTCAAAGGATCATATATTTAAGGAGACATCGGCAGTATCAATGAGAGGCTAGTAGTTGTTTAAAATTTTCAGGTAACTGATCTCATAGCTAATTAAAAGGATACAGGCAGAATATCTTGTCGATATCCCTAATCACGTCAGAATGTATTTTGCGTGCCAGTTTTTTTTCTGGATTTTTTCATCAGTTGCTGGCATTTTTAACAACTCTTCCTAAAATGTCCTTAGTTTTAAACTTTTTGCAAGTACAACCATATTTATATATCAAATGTTAATATCTATTATAAAAGCTTCTTAAATGTATTCAACAATTTCTAAAATCTGTAACCCCGTTGTAAAAGTTTGTGAAGGTATGGTTAGCTTTATTTAAAACCATAGAACAAACGCTTGCGGATCGTACCAGTTGAGAAATATTCACAAAGTGGGATAGAGGTAGAAAAGTAAAAATGAAATCAAGATCAACCCTTGCATGATGTAATTAATTTTCTAATTTTCCAGAGTCAGTAATGATAGTAAGATTCAGAAAAAGGCGGAATTTTGAATCATCATTTTCTTTATTTAATTTCAATCATTGTGAGTCAATGATGTTTTCTTAATCTAAAAGATGAGAAGTGTCAATAGTAAGAATATCGCCAATATGCCTGTTGTTTTCTTTGACAATAGAAATAAATAAATACCGAAGTTACTGTGAATTTATTTTCTGCATATGCACATTTTGACGACTTATGTCTCTTCGGTGCATATAAAATCTAAAGACGATTAACCCAAAGATGTTCAAAAACTGATAGAGAACAAATAACCAATGTAAAGTCATGTTTATTATGTAGAACTAAGTTTATCACTGGTTTGTATAACATTACTTTGTTGATTTTCTAATGCTTAGTTTGCAAAAACTCTATCGTTCTGTAAAATTTGAGGTACAACTGTATTCATTGTTAGATTAAATGGAAACGAAAAGGGAGTTAGAATATGTCATCTATTACATGTCAATAATTGTTTAGTAAAATCGCATGTATAATTCAATATTAGCAGATAGACTTGAACATTCACACTGCAAATTAGTACAATGATTTGATAAGAAATATTGTCGCCGGATACAAATCTTTTGAGTTCTAAAAAACAAAGCAAAAGCACTAACAGAGAATAACTGTACATATTTGAGGATTTTCGGTTACTTTAGTTCTCTCTGTGTTTTTAAATATCTTTGACTTATGGTCTTCCAAACATTTAGATTTTATCTGCACTGAAGAGACATAAGTTGTCGAAATACGCATTTGCAGAAACAAAATTCACCGTAACTTCGGTATTTAGTTATTTAGTTATTTGTTACCACTGGATCGATGCCACTGCTGGTGGACTGTTAGTCCTCGAGGGTATTCACAAGTCCAGTAGTCTGTACTTCAGTGCTGACCCGAAAGCCGATTCTATTTGCAACCTTACAATATCTAATTTATGTAAATAATGTTGAAAGCTGATGAGTATCTCCGATATACAAAGCTCTGTCCTTCGCTGAATTTGGCATTCTATTGAGATCATATATCTGCTCTGTCTCAGTTTTTAAACATCTTTGACTTTATGGTCTTCCAACGTTTTTTTAATCTGCACTGAGAAGACATAAGTTGTCGAATTGTCCCTGGTTGATTGTGACATGTGATTGTAATGTTCGGCCATTGTAAGTGTTTCCTGTTATCTTCCCTTCATCAATAAGTTGTCGAAATCCACATATGCAGAAACAAAATTCACAGTAGCCTCGGTATTTAGTTATTAGTATGACCATGCTCTGATGACACACTTCAGGTGGCTTTTACAGTAGAAATATTTCAAAAAAGTGTTTACTTCTACATTAAATAACACTTAATTTAGGAACTTGGAAATGACATTTATTTCAGAATGGACTTTGACCCAACAGTCCGACACACATTTTGGAATGTTGTAGTTGGAGGTGGTATCTTTTGGACTGCAGTTTATGGTATCAATCAAGCTCAGGTTCAAAGAGCTTTGTCTTTGCCGACATTGAGGAAAGCAAAAATGTATGTATACTTAGTTAGGAAAACCTGTAATTACATAAGAAAATATTTTATTGCTTTAGATAAGATTAAGAGTCGATATATATTTGCGGTATTGTCAATTAATCCATTATATTAATTCATTAACTACGTTTCTTGACGATTAACACATCAGTGTAAGGATATTTTAAATTCAAGTACGAAAGCACACAATATCGAAAGAAAGGGAACAAATATCATAGCAAGCACATTCATAAGAGGGATATCTCATGGTCGCACGAACCAAGGTTTGAAAGTTTCAATTATTATCAATTCAGGAGAAAGTTGTTTTTATATACAATCATTATCTTTTTTCTATTGTGTTTTATTCTTTTGCTATTTTGGTGTTTTTTTTTTTTTTGTTTTTTTTTTGTACAAACATGATCAGAAGGCTGGGCTAAAAAAAACCTTAAATTTTCACATATTTCCACCTAACTACTACGATCAAACCTTCTGCCATATCTTCTGCCAAAGTCACTTTTCGTTTAGAATACAGAATAATTTTTTTCAATTATCTGAAGAAAATTTGAATATATGTATCGTCAAATTACCTCCATTGAGAATAATATAAAGTGACGAAATAGGTGTAATTTTCAAAACACTAGTGGGTTAACGGTGAATTGCGTGCACAAGTTTAAAAATCAAGAGAGAAGTATGCATTATGAGAAGTTTGAGAAGTGTGAGCCATTAGGTTTGTTCCTATGTTGGGTCATTTTCAAAATATGCTCAAATGTTGTCGCAAATCAAGTAAGGGGGTCACTGGTACGAGTATTTCCTAGGAATAAATTTTTTATAGGCCACAAGTAAACGTTTGATGACATATTAGCAGTCGAAAATGACTGTAATAGCCATTTGTGTCATTTAACCAATTTAACCAGTATTTGAGAAAATGGTGCTACTTGAAGGATACCGAGAACCAAACCCAATTTTTGTTGTGAGTAAATAAACGTTTTGCCTTCCAAATGGCAGTTAATTTATTTTGGTTCGGGAGATGCTATACAACGAATTTAAACTTATACCTAGAATAATTGTCAAAATCTGTCATAATTGCATTCAATTGGGAAGTTTAGTTTTTACCTAAAGGTGTGAAGTTGCATTTGAATTTATTTTGTTATAATAATGTATCTAACACAAGACCTGTTAATCTGTTTTCGGCCTCATAGTTACTTCAAGATGAAGAACAACAATAAAAGTGCCCATAAACAGGTTTCAACCTACCGCTGGCTTTTGCTAGGCTCTCCAAAGTTCATATCGTTGTTTACACTTGTCTTTTTCCTGTATTTTTCCCTGGCAGATTGTAGCATTTTATTGTAATTTTCGGCTATTGTAAATGTTTCCTGTTATCCCCCTTTTTAGCTCACCTGGCCTAAAAGGCCATGTGAGCTTTTGCCATTACTCTGCGTCCGTCGTCGGTCGTCCGTCCGTCCGTCAACAATTTCAAAAATCTTCTCTGAAACTGCTGGACCCATTATAACCAAACTTGATAAGAATCATCGCCACAGTATACACTTTTACAATTATGTACGATTAGTCGGTTGGTCAAACAACATGACTGCCATTGCTAAAAATAGAACATAGGAGTAAATTGCAGTTTTTTGGCCAATGACTCGAAAACCATTACAGATATGAAGAATCTGACAATGGGTTAAAATTATTAGCATGATGAGATCTACCTACTGTGTTAATTTTGAAGAAAATCTGAAACCCGTCTCGGAGTTATAGCCCTTTTCCGTAGAATTTTCAAAATTTTTGCATTTTCTATTTTTTATTTCAAATAGAGGTGTCAAGTGTATATTGCAACAAGGTTCAGCATATTAAGATCTACCCACCCTGAAATTTTTAAGAAAATCCAAAAACCCTTGTAGGACTTATTGCCCTTTTTTCACAGAATTTTCAAAATTTTCATATCTTTCCTCTTGTATTTCTAAAACTATAGAAGGTTAAGTGTAAATTGATAAAATGTTTGCCATGCTGTGGTGACTTCAAAACTGGTTTCGAAAATTGTTTGTTGACCGCCATTTTCAAAATGGCCACCAAAAAAGTCGGGAAAATTCAACTTTGTCTGATTCAATGAAATTCGGTTTCCAAATAGGTATTGATGTTGCAACTCCAAAACTGATATTAAAAATTGTTTGCTGACAGTCATTTTCAAAATGGCTGCCAAAAAGGCAGGAAAATTTAACATTGTCCGATTTCAATGAAATTTGGTTTCCAAGTGGATATTAATGTCGCTACTTCAAAACCGATGTTAAAAATTGTTCGTTGGCTACCATTTTCAAATGGTTGCCAAAAAAGGCAGAAAAATTCAACATTGTCCGATTTCAATGAAATTTGGTTTCCAAATAGTTATTGATGTCGCTACTACAATACTGATGTTGAAAATTGTTTCTTGACTGCCATTTTTAAATGTCTGCCAAAAAAGGCGGGAAACTTCAATATTGTCTGATTTCCTTGAAATTTGGTTTCCAAAAAGATATTGTAACTTAAAAATATGGTTTAAAAATTGTCATTGACAACTATTTACAAAATGATGACTCAACTTCAAAACTGGTGACAAAAGTGGTACTTAGCAAGAACGTTTTGTCAAAAAAGCCAAACACAGAAATATAGTAAAACATAATCAGACTTTTAATACAGTTCAACCAATTGGTGGTGTTCGTGCTTCTAAAGTTTAAGAGACTAAAGTTCAACTGTATAACTTACAATGTTAGCTTGATTGTGGCAAGGTGAGCGATATAGGCTCCTGGGAGCCCCTGGTTTCATAGTCCCATTGCTTTTTTACCACGTATTTGTAGAAAAGTTCATGTGAATTTAATCAATATCTTCTCATTGTTTATTGGAGAAAATTTAATGCATTCGTAAAACTGGTATGCCGAAGGAATAATTAAATTAACGGGAAATTACCATACCTCATGGGTAAAATAAATCCCCTATGGATATATAAATAAGATCAATGGGAAGGGGTACTAAGGCGATTTTAATGTGTTTTATTACGTTTCAGAGCTATATGGATTAATTTACCAGGAATGTTCTGTGTACTTACTTTGGTGTGTCTTGTTGGTGTGACAATGTTTTCTTACTTCAGTACATGTGATCCTGTCACCTTGGGTGTGATTAGAAAATCTGACCAGGTAAGTGTGACATTGTTCTCATACTATAGTACATGTGACATTGTAACATTTGGGGTCACCGACAAAATCTGACCAGGTAAGTGTTACGATATACTCATACTTCAGTACATGTGACCTTTTGACCTTGGAAGTTATCGAAAAATATGACCAGGTTATACGACATTGTTCTCATACAATAGTACATGTGACATTGTAGCCTTGGGCATCACCGGAAAAAACTGACCAGTAAGTGTGACAATCTACTAATACTTCAGTACATATGACCCTGTTACCTTGGGCGTCATCGAAAAAGCTGACCAGGTAAGTGTGACAATCTACTAATACTTCAGTACATGTGACCTTGAAACCTTGGGTGTTATCGAGAAAAACTGATCAGGTAAGTGTGACAATCTACTAATACTTCAGTACATGTACCCTGTAATCTTGGGTGTAATAAAAAAAAACTGACCAAGTAAGTGTTACAATGTACTCATACTTCAGGACATGTGACCCTGTAACTTTAGAAGTGATTGAAAAACCTGAGCAGATAAGTTGTTCGTATATAATCAAATTATTTAATCCCATGTTCAGATATGTGAAACTTGAGATCAATCGGGAGACATGATTTTATCAAGGTACTTATGGGAGAATTTTTTATGACACAACCCCGTCAAAAAGAAAGATTTTACAATTGTGAAATTAGACTACTAAATGGGATTATTTTAAATTGTACATGAATATGGAGAGTATAACTAACATTTTATTTCATTTTGCAGCTTATTCCATTATTTACATATTACATATAGATGATATTTTGTCACTAAATAACTCTCGCTTGGTGATTTTCTTCATCTGATATATTCAAAAGAGCTCGAAATTGAGGATACTACAGACACATCCACATCGGCCCCATTCCTTGACCTTCATCTTGAAATTGACAATAGAGGTAGACTTAAAACTAAGCTGTACGACATCGCGATGACTTCACTTTTCCAATAGTCATCTTCCCTTTTCTTTGCAGCATTATCCCAACAGCGCCAGCATACGGAGTTTACGTCTCCCAGCTCATTCGCTGTTCAAGACCCTGTGTTCGATACAGTGATTCCTTGATAGAGCCCAGTTGCTCAAAAATAGGCTATTTAAACAAGGGTATATAACCCAAAACTTGAAGTCATTCCTTCAGAAGTATTATAGTCGACATCACAATCGTGTGAACCGCTATGTGATATATGTTTCCCAGATGACAACAGATCTTTCGTACCTAGATCTTTTATTGTATATTGACGAAGATGGAAGTTTGAAATCTAAGCTATATGACAAGCGTGATGATTTTAATTTCCCAAATGAGAACTTTCCCTTTCTAAGCAGCAATATACCTACCTCTCCAGCCTATGGAGTGTACATTTCACAGTTGATTCGTTACTGTCGGGCGTGAAGTTTGTACAGTGATTTTTTGAACACAACAAAAACATTGTCCCAAAAGATGCTTAGTCAGGGATTTGTTCAACCTATGTTAATTTCATCCCTCAAGAAATTGTATTTCCGTCACCATAACATCATTGAAAGATATGACGTGTCAGTATCCCAAATGAAAGTGGAGATTTTCAGCTAGATTCACGTCTTCCCGGATTTGACTACCCACTTTGACATTTTCCTGGATAGACTCACTCACAGTGTGACGGGTGCTGTTAACAGAACAGGCCATGATTACCAGTCTCGGAGCACCTGATGACACTCTCAGTTTCACTTGAGTTCAAACTGTGAGTTCCTTTGTTTTTAATGTTGTGATTTCTTTCTCTGTTCTTTGTATCTGTCTAACGTCATTGTTTTCTGTGTCTTACGTCATAGTTTCCTGTGTTCTCGCTTTCGCCATGTCTTTGGACTTCGATTTTCCTTTGTTCCTTCGGTATTCTACTGCCGTTGTTCCCTGTAAAGCCTAATTGTTGTTTCCTCTACAGGATTCGACTTCACTACCGGATTTGACATGCTCAACACGACGGGTGTCTTATAAGAAGCACGAGATGCTTAATCTACGATGCACCTGATCTCATCCATTGTTTTGTATTGGGTCGATGTTGTTCATCTGTGTGTGTGTGTGTGTGTGTGTGTGTGTGTGTGTGTGTGTGTGTGTGAGTCTTCATTTCCCTTTTCAGTGCAGGTTTGTCTCTGTTTCTTTGTTGCTGCCGATTTTGCCCTTGTCCTTGAATTATTCCTTTTGGATTGATGGTTAGGTTCTCACTTACTTTACCGTGGATATTTTATATATCATTTTGTAGCTTAATACACTATTTATAATGTGTTTGATATTTCATTTTATTTTGTAGCTTATTCCGTTGTTTACGATGGATATTTATATTATTTTGTAGCTTTTATCAATTATGTATTATTTTGTAGCTCATTCCATTATTTACAGTCTGTTTTATGTTTTATTATACTTTGTAGCTTATTCCATTCTTTACAATGGATAATATATTTTATTTTACTTTGTAGCTGATTCCATTATTTACAATGGATATGATAGGACATTTGGAGGGACTACCAGGACTTGTTATGTCCTGTGTTTTCAGTGGAAGTTTGAGGTATATATTATTATTTCGATATTTGTGGTAATGAGTACTTCTTTTTAGACTATTTTTGGATTACGGCTTTCCATATCATTCGATTTTAATGCTGCTGATGAGAGGTTACTCCTTGAAACACGTGTACAGCATAACTAAATTTACAGTTTAATATGCAACTTTGGTATTTTTGAATTTATTGTGCACTTTGCAATAAATATACTTCTTTAGCTAAAATTATTTAATATGTGCAAAATATTTCCTCCTTTTTCAAACTGGATACACATGTTGAACATAAAAGACATCGAAAAAGGTTAAGTAAAAGTTGAAGTAATACTTGAAATTGCCAATAAAAATAATTTTTCAAACATCACGGTACGAGTTTTGCCGCTTTTCTTGTAAGTTTGTAGAAGGAAATGACAAATAGTAAATTAAGGCACAAGTGATCTTCCTAGGAGCGGATTTGTGATCTCTTAGCAATTCCGTTAGGGACGTATCTTTGTACCTTAACTACGACAATTTGAGTTCCAAGGCTGGTATCCTTGGAAAATAAGAAACCTAAGAAAGATCAATATCCGCATTAAATAGCCAATTCAATCACATAAAATCATAGCTAGATGAAGGAAAATATTACATTTGGTTTAATGTACATTGTATTACAAGACTCATTTATTACTGTTAGGATGTTAATTCTATGTTATTGTAAACTATGCTGTAATTGAGAACTTCATTAGTCGAAGAAACTTGTGTCTGATCAACAATCACATTGAACAATTAATAATACGTTTAAATTAATGCTCCAATTTTGCCTAAATAACTCTGTATGTACGGAATGATAGCAAAAACGTTAATGTATTGGTTGATTTTAATTTGTTCTAACTGGTTTATGTAGTTCTCGAATCTCATCTTTTTCTTCTTACTAATTTAAGTGTTACTTTTAGGCCTTGCTACTTTCATTACTTAGATATGTTTTGATTTTATTTTTTGGCCTTCTATATTTATACAGTACAACCTCGTTATATCACCACCTTTGGGACAAGGGAAAGTTGTGGCGATAAGTGAGACGATTTATCCAGGGAATAAATCACAAAGAAACTATGCAACTTTTTGAAAAATGTACCTTGAAAATAGTTGGTGATAACTTAAGGGACCGCCGATAAAGAGGGGCAATATGACGAAGGAGCACTGTAGTTCATAGGAACATATGCAATCGAAATGGTCATCCTCTGAAACTAAACTTTATACCTAGTCTACCAATGTTGGTATATTGTAATACCAATATATTGTTTTGTCGTTATAATGTTATATCAGTCTTTTGTTAGTACATATCCAAACATTTGTTTTGTTGACAGTTTATTCTGCATTTTTATACCCCGTTCATTTATTTCAGTACAATTTCCTCTGGTTATAATGCTATAGCAGCTATTTTGTTAGAAGATTTTGTAAAACCATGTTTTCCAAATATGAAATCAACAGCAATGACAATATTCTCCAAAATAGTCAGTAAGTGTAATAAGTAATATAAAATGCACTTTTTTACTGTTGGGCCCTTTACAGCTTGCTATACGGTGTGAGGTTCCTCACACGGTGACCCATAAGTGCTTTGTTTTGGGTCGTTTTAACCTGGAGATGGGATGTTGTTTCCTTGACATTTACCCCATTTCCTCTCTTTTTCATAAAATCTAAGTATCACATCAATTTGGCAATTATTAATGTAACGCAAAATATTGTATTATGTTTGTCCTGTTGTTTTTCTGAACTATTGAAAGGAGTCATTGGCTATTAGCATTTACAACGAAGGATTTTACCTGCATTGAAGAGCCATAAATTGTCGAAAAGCACATATGTCGAAATACGCATATGCAGAATTTAAATTTACAGTAATTTCGGTATTTAGTTATTCATTGAATATATATTATTATAGAAAAAAGAAGGGAAACGGGGAATGTGTCAAAGAGACAACGACCCAAAGGGGGGCAATTATATTTGTTTTCGTAAATTAACTTCGGTATCTTGTTACTTGCTATAAAAACAGGGTTACGATAATTTTTCTAAGGTTTTCATGCAATCGATCAGAGTAAAAAATTACAAACAAAGATAACAATAAACATCTCCAATGGCCGAAAACTACAATCACATGCCACAATCTACAAGCGAAAACACAAATGAAAGATAATAACTTATCTAATTCAAAGAGTTATATTCTATTGTTTGTCTGTTTTCCCTTTTTAGCTCACATGACGCGAAGGGTCATATGAGCTATTGCCATCACTTGGCGTCCGTCCGTCGTCCGTCCGTCGTAAACTTTTTCAAAAATCTCCTCTGAAACCACTGAACCAATTTTAACCAAACTTGGCTTGAATCATCAACAGGGTATCCTGTTTCAAAATTGTATCTAATAAGTCCGAGGACCAAACAACATGGCTGCCGTTACTAAAAATAGCACATAGGGGTAAATAGCTGTTTTTTGCAAATAACTCAAAAACCGTTACAGATATCAAAATCTGACTAAGATGAAAGTGATCAGCATGACAAGATCTACCTGCCCTGCTATTTTGAAGAAATCTGAATACCTATTTTGGAGTTATTGCCCTTTTTCCGAAATTTTTTCAAAATTTTTATATTTTTATTTAATTAAAGAAACTATAACAGATAGAGGTCAACTTGAAATTACAAAAATGTTTAGAATATCAAGCTCTACCCACCTGGAAATTTTGAACAAAATTTGAATACGGATATAGGAGTTATTGCCCTTTATTTGTCAAATTTTCGTAATTTAATACATTTTACCTTACTTTTCAAAAAACAATTTCAACAAGAGGTAAAGATTCAAATGCAAAAATGTTTAGTATGTAAAGGACTACATTTTAGCCGAGTTGCGACAAATGGGAACTTATGAATTGATAAATGGTATATGGGTGTCCATGTGTCTGGGCGTCAACTGTTGGTTTCCACATAATATTTTGAGAACCACATGTCATATCTAAATGAAACTTTGCATAGACATGACTTATGATTAGAGGCGGAACGCCATTGATTTCGAGGTTTGTGCAACAAAGGTCAAGGTCACAATCTGCTAAAAATAGAAAAAAATGACATTTTATCTGTTTTTGCACAATATCTTTAGAACCATGTTACACATCTTAATGAAACTTTATAAAGACATGACTTATGATCAGAGAAGAAACTCTAATTATTTTGAGGTTTGTGTGATAAGGTCAAGGTCACAACTTCTAAAAATAGAACAAAAAATTTCATTAAAATCAGGAAATAAAGCCTTAAATCACATGTTTGGTATTATTTGATAACAAAAATAGCCAAAAAAGATATATTTTTCATATAAAAGTACTCCTTATATCACTAGAACATGTTCAATTCATTTAATAATTCTAATTATTAACACAACACCCTTTTTGGGTGCCATTAACTTAGAAATTGGATTTAATGAAAAGTCAAAATTAAAAAAGGGAGATAACAAATTCAATTTGAAGAATTATTCAATATTTCTAACTATCTTCTGCAATGTCCAGTTAAAATAAAATCTTAGATGAAAAAAAATGCATATGTGTATTCTAATTTTTTGTAAATTTCCTGAAACTCAAAGATTGATTATTGATTTTAGCAATATGTATTGTCTAGATAATAAGGGGGACCCCTGCCCAAATATTTTGTTGAACGGTGGTCTGAAATGGGTTGTTTTAGATAGAGGAGTTTTCAGTTGCCATAGAAACCAAACCAGAATACTGAACATTTGAAAAAAAGTATTGATAGTGGAGCTAATTACCATGGAAACCACATTGAAATCTACTTTAACAATTGGAACAACAAAACTGAAGGGCTGTGGGTAGGAAAACTGAAATCAAGCAGGGATAAAACTGCTGGAATTAACTGGACTCAAGGACCAATTAAGGCTCTTGGAATATACTTTGGTCATTGTAAGGGGGAATGCAACACATTAAATTGGGAAAAAAGATTAGATAAGATGAGTAAATTATTTGATTCTTGGAAAAAGAGACACTTAACTATATTGGGAAAAATTTTAATAATCAAAGCTCTAATTGTGCCGATGTTTACCTTTTTAGGAAATGTTTCAATAGTGCCAGAATTATACTTGAAAGAAATAGAAAGCCAATGTTTTAAATTCATTTGGAATGGCAAACCAGATAGAGTAAAAAATAATTCAATTATAGGTTCATATGAAAAAGGGGGGTTACAAATGATTGACGTTAGAAGTTATTTTAATGCTTTAAAGGCTTCTTGGGTCAAAAGATTGATAAAAGGTGAAATTATGAACTGGAAAGTTATTCCTTTAAAATATTTTGGTGCTTTAAGCACAAACTGGTTAATTTTTAATACTAAGGGACCGACCATTTAACCTGAAGGGGGGGGGGGTTATGGTTTTTTTTTTTCTGGACAGAAAATTTTTTTCGCGCTTCGCGCGAAACAAATTATTTATTTTTTGCAATCGTATCAACAAAATATTTTTTTTTCAAAATTAACATTATTTTTGGGGGCAGAAAGCCTCATTCAGAAAATTTTTTTTCATCATTTTGGCAGCCAAAATATTTTTTTCACATAAAATCAGATCCAAAATATTTTTTTAGAAAAAAACCATAGCCCCCCCCCCTTCAAGTTAAATGGTCGGTCCCTAACAATAATGTGATTCATGAATACTTCAAAGATATCCCAGAATTTTATAAGGAGATGATTAAGTGTTGGAACTTGGTAAATGGGGGTTCATCAAAATGTCCGGTAACATTTCGGGAAATTACAAAACAGATTAATTTTTGAAAATTGGATAAGAAGGATATTATCTATGTAAATGATATTATTGATGATAATGGATACATATCACAAAGAGTTATTTTAGAGAAATTAGAAAACAAAGTTAACTGGATTTCAGAAATATCTACTATCAAGAAAGCTATACCGAAAGAATGGATTAGTATTTTACAGACAGAAAATTCAGTGAAAACTAAATTAAATATAAACCAAGATAAGATTTCATTAAAAAATACAAACAATGATATCTCAGTGATATCTAATAAGGACTTATATAAAATTTTAATAGGGTTCGTATATTAGATATTTCCGATTTTTTGTTTAAACATAATTTGTATGTGTTTATTTTAAGTTATTTGCAAGAAAATAAGTTAAAAATGTTCAGATGGAAATTAATACAATATATTATTCCAACAAAAAAACTTCTATTACAATGGAAAATATCAAATAATGCTTTCTGTAACTATTGTGGAAATGAGGAAGATTACATGCATTATTTTATGTTATGTCCTTATGTAGTAAATTTTTGGACAAAAATAAAAGATATCTTCTTGATGAGTAAAATATCTTTCAAGATAGAGTTAAAACATCTTATTTTCGGATACAAGATTGGGGATAAAGAATATTTTTGGTTAAACTATGTCTTAACGATTATCAGTTTCTCTTTATATAAATCTTATTATATTTCGGAACAACGTACAAAATACGTTGATCTATTCAAAATATTTATTCAAGAATTTAATTTACGTGTAGGATTTGGGAGTTGTAATAAAAAATTAGCTTTGATAAAACAAAATATTAATAATATGTGATTTGAATGTTTATTTTTTTAATTATAAAACATATGAATGTAAAATTTTACAGCTAACTACAACCCTGGGTAGTTAGTGGAGTGTTACAGGGAACATTAAGAGTACCTTGGGCTCTTAATGATAATTGTAACAAGCATATTATTGGAATAAATATATCATTTGTAAAAAAAAAACAATTGGAACCATACTTGGTGACAACTGTCCATAGTTGGTTGCCATTGTGTCTGTTAAGTCCACATCTATTCCAAGATGGCTGCCAGCGGGGGACATAGCTTAACATTGAAACCTATGGGGAAAACACATTCAAAGACCTTCTTCTCTGAAACTACATGGTCAGTTTGAATCAAACGTTGTCACAATAGGCCTTCTTTAAAACATATGTCTGCCAAGTCTGCACCTCATGGCCGCCAGCGGGGGACATAGTTTAACATTGGACCCTATGGGAAAACACGTTCAAAAATCTCCTTTGAAACTTCTAGAAAAAAATGCGACATTTAAACATGGAGGTAATTTGGCTGCAGTTTATGTCAGTCATGGACCAGGTGAGCTATACAGGCTCTCGCGAGCCTTTAGTTTATATGTATGTACATAGTTGCAAGTTGCATATAATTTAAATCTTATAAACCATTTTACTATCTTTTTTCAGTTATTGTGTGTGGGGTAGTGTGTTTACTGTTGGCGTTTGTAGTTTCACAACTAGGTGCTTCAATCCTACAGGTATTTTGCTTTTGTAATTTCGTAAGAAGGTGCCTTGTTTAACAGGTAAAAACAAATGAAAAAGGTCTATCTGGAATGGTATCAGTAACGTATGAAGCATATTTGATCACAAACACGTTGAAATATACTAAGATTACCTTTTCTGTTGTTGGTTGTGTAGATTT
Organism: Modiolus philippinarum; assembly: GCA_002080025.1. Classification (NCBI taxonomy): domain Eukaryota; kingdom Metazoa; phylum Mollusca; class Bivalvia; order Mytilida; family Modiolidae; genus Modiolus; species Modiolus philippinarum. The sequence goes on from MJUU01041073.1 coordinate 68,481, forward strand.
TCTATTAAAATTATAGCCTATGACAAATGCACACGAAGATACGTCAAGAAAACGAATAAATACAAAAAACAAAAAAAACAAACAATTATTCGTCTGACCGTGCTGAACAAATGTTGTAACTTTGATATCAGTCAAAAATATGGCCCTTGTCCAGGTGAATTCTATTGTTCTGAGGTATGTTTATTGTACTCTACAGTCCTGAATATGAACAAAATTTTGTGAAACTAAAAAAAAGTAATTTAATAGAAAAAAAATGATAGGTTACTGGTCTTGAATTAGAGATATAAGTGATTTAATTTTTGGCGAGAACTGAATTCCTTTCAATTTTTCATACGTTTAACATAAGCTATGTTCATCCTAGAACGACTATAACAAAATGAATAGGATTTTATGATTTTTTTTCCGAGTGCTCCTAAAGGTGTATAAATTAAATTATAAAACAAAAAGTTGGTGTTTGTGGGCATTGTAATGATTTGGAATGAATAAAACCAGAGAAATCCGAAAATCTTACAGAAATATCGCAACGTGTCAAGCGAACACCCTTAAGGGGGTTCGCTACTCGATTTGAAAATAAACATGATTTTTTTTTAGAAAATTAAAAAAGAAGTAATTTAATTTTAAAAAAAATGATAGGTTCATGATCTCGTTTTTGAGATTTAGGTGATTGAAAATTTGGCGGGAAACTGAACACCTCTGATTTTTCATATGATTAACATAAGCAAGGTTTGGCAATGAACTAATGTGACAGAATATATAGAATTCAATGAAATTTTAACAGAATACCCACAAAGATGCATAAAATTAAATTATGGAAAAAAATAAGGGGTCAATGGGCAAAAAAATTATAATGCAGTTCAATGATTAAAACCAGAGGACTCCGAACATTTGACAGAAATCCTAAAACATGAGGAGCGAACCTCCTTAAGTGAAAATTGTAAAATTAGAATATACAAAACATATGTAATCGTGAATTTTTATTTCCGCTTCTTACGTATTCATATAAATGGGAAGTCCCTGATGTATACCAGTTCTGATTTTTTTCTTTTTGCTTTCAACATAGCAAATCTTTGCTTGAGAAATACTCCTTTAACTTCCAAATACTTGTCAATGCAATAAGTACAACGCTAACTTATATTATTTTCATAACCTTCAAACTAATGTTATTTCGATCTAAAAATCTACTGAAACACATAATTATATTACTTTTATTTAAATAAGTTCCCCACAGTCTCCAAGTTGGGCAGTCTACGGACAACAGTAAGAAATACGAATAATCCAAGAACACCGTCAACATCGGAAAAACTAAGAATTAAAGACATAGCATGAATATGGCACAGAAAAAAAAAATGAAGACACACATAAATACAAAGACGAACAACACAGACCCAATAAGAAACCACTTGTGATATCATGTGCACCGTTAGAAACAGTATCTCCTGCTTCTTCTAAGACACCCGCTCAGTTGAAAACGTCGATCCCGGTAGTAAATTCAAATCCAGTAGAGTAAATCAATTTTAGCTGTAAAGGGAAAGATCTATTGTCATCTAGGAAACATGTATCACAATGATTCCAGACCCCGTTTGAGTGGAGGCACAGATATGCTAAAAAGGTGCCGAGTTTGTTATAATATCAATTCCAGGGTCTGTTAAAAAACGAGTCCTCAAAACTGGACAAATATATTGTCGATCAGAGACTCATATTTTTAATCACTTGTTCCTCTGTATAAGTAATCAAGACTTAATTAGAATTAAACTCGAACTGTTTTTCATAAAATTGACGAAAGACGGTTGGTTTCCTACAAAGCACCCGCTTTACACTAAATTCTACTTGTAACTTCAAAATGTTATTCTGGCCAGCTGTCACGATTTCACAATTTTCCCGTTGGTTGGTTATCTGTTTTGACTGTTTGCTCTTAGGATTTCGGCAGTTTCCTTGTCTTTTTTTCGGTAATTTGTTATAATCCTCATTTTATATATGGAATATAGGACATTTTGTTTTTGATACGGACTTTATCACGGCCAGTATCAAGTGAGCCAGTTAGGGCGAGCTTGATGAGTTACGCCGTGATAAAGCAAAATTTCCTATATTTCTTTTATCGGTAATTCACAAAATAATAAACAGAACCCTAAAAAATTGTAATAAGCTGAAATTGCTATTTAAGCACAGTTAATCTGTTGTTTATTGCAATAATTTAAATGCATTCTTCATTCAACGTCAGCTTAGCAACCCGCACGTGACGCCTTTACAGTGACCCGATATTTTCGTGATAGTGTCCAGTTCGATGATACTGAGAATGTCAGTCTCTGTAGATCAAAGGAAATTCATACAAATTACAGATAATATGCCTTATTTTCTTACAATTGACTACACGACAGCCCTGTGGTGGTGTTAATGTTTTGATGGTCTTGGTCTTCTGTTGTCTTTTTTGTCGGGCAACGGATAACAAGGGTTGTAAGAACACTTAGCCAGTTAATTTAAATATTTGCTCACGATTCCACATCTATGGAAAAAAAACAACAGCAGAAGATTATCGAAGGAACATGGGAAGTGATGTTGGCAAAGACGGCAACAGAAGAAAACGAAGACAAAACAAGGACTTGAGACAGCCACAATTGCACGGAAATAAAAAGACGACATTAATAACTAAGGCACTTATAATGTAAACTCCCATGAAAACCGGGAGTGACATCAGGTGTTTCGGGAAGGTATGCATGTCAAACTCCGCTAACAATATCCGTCACACTATCAGGGAGGCATTTATTGCTATGAAAGATCTGTTTTGTGGCAAATTGGTTCATTTCATTTTCTAACCCTCAGAAAAAACCAATTAAAAATATATGGTACGTGTTACCTCTCTAACCAAAAAAAAATGGATGTAGCGTTGTTCGTCATTTAGCAGCGAGATCTACGTAAACCTGAACTAGGAGGCGCCCTGAACTTACAATGAAATATGAGCAAAGCTCACTGTTTAAGGCCTTATGGTAATTGCAAAATGAAAAACAACAAAAACTTGGTTCCGTTTTACTATGTATTTGTAGTGAGTGTCTTGTGTGTATTTACTCCATATCATTTCATGGTTTATACAATTACTAAACAGAACTGTCGAGGTGGAATGTTTGTCGCGCTGATTTTTTTTAAAAACTGAACGAATTTGAATATATATATGCCTTTATATTCTAGGTAGCTTATATTCTATTTGGTATGCTTGGTGGGCCACTGCTTGGTCTTTTTGTCCTAGGAGTGTTATTTCCATGGGCAAACAAATGGGTAAGTGATATCGTGTGTATTCCCTTTTCTTATTTCAAATTTCTCAACCCTTATTACGTTACTTATAAATTGAAAAATATAATTAACTAGTTATCATGTTGCCGCTAATGAGGGAAAATATATGGTGCAGAAAATATACTGGTAACCCGCCCATTGTGAATCCAGCAATAAAATACTTTATGAAATTTAGAAAATCTAAATCAAGCATTCAAAAACATGGCCATTTACTTATAGCAAAATGAAAACAATATGGCACAGAGACAATAAACTACGCACAAAGACAATAAACTACATTTGCAACTGTGATCAATAACCAATGTCACCTTGTGTGAAAATTGAAAATGATTCCGTACAGCAATTTCAAAATAATCGTTCAGTCAAATGTTTTTTTTTCTCAGAAAAAAAATTAATGAGAATTATAATCAAAAGAAAAGTAAAACAACATATTACTCGACTACATCTAGGGTGACTTTTTTAACAAAAATGAACTAGAAGTCCACAAAACTTAAGCACTGGCAGTATGAATCTAAATAAAACTGGAGGTAACATCGGCTGTCTGGAAAAATACTTATGATCTGATCTAGGTACGAAACCCGCAAAGTATAGACTTTATAATATAAGCATTATTTACTTTTTAAATCTAATAAGTTTTAAACCATTCGAATTGTACATCAGAAAAACACCAAAAAAACCGTTGCTTGTTAAATTAATAGTAAAAAAGATAATTTCAAAATTAAAATCAAGAAACATTGAAAAAATTAAATTTCATTTTGAAACCCTGATTGACCAAACTACGTTTATTGTGATACAATTATGTCCTTCAGATGTGATACACTTATATAACAGCAATGTAGCAATGCAATGGGGTCAATGCATGGATTTGTAGACAAAATAAGGGGTGATGACCCCGGATTCGTCCGATTATATACTTTAATTGTAAGCATGATCTTTACAGTAAAAAACTAAAGTTCAGACAGTGTGAACTCCCAATGAAAATTGGGAATATTAGGTGCTGCAGAATGATCAGCACGTTATGCTCAAATCGTAGTACCCGTCACACTACCAATAAAAAGTCTGCTTTTGTCATATTTGGTGTTTTTCCATTTCGTAAATAAACTCTGTGTTTAAACGAAAATGTCTATTCTTAGTCACTGGGTACGAAGTGCGACGAGAGAATTTTTGCCTTTTTGGGAGCATTTGCATTCCTGATTGCTGTTCACAGGTGAATTATGGGACAAATCAAACGGTATTTAGATCTAGCATGACGACAAAGAAGTAAATAAGACGATAGAGTATACTAGAGTTAATTATATGAATAGATTATTATTAAGTTGGTCTTTAAATACATATGTTTGGGTCTTCTACGACCGCAACATGGTAAATTTAAACGCATATACAAAATATCGTAGTAAATTAATTTTCCCTTCAAAACACTTGTTAACATAACTATATATGTTGATTTAATACCACATTTTAAAGGAAAAATAATTTGCTATAAAAATAGCCACCTAGAAAGGTTCTAGACCTCAGTATTTAGATAGTAAACCAAAAAATGTCCATAAAATGACACTCCTTTTTGGCGACAATGCGAACCCTTTTTCACAAAGAAGCGACTCCTTGTTAGTGTAAATTGAAACATGTTGCAACACCTTTTTACTGTTTTGTGCAACACCATATTGATGTATACGAAAACACATTGAAACGGTATAATTTCTTGTAGAGCGAAATGGACACAGGATAAAATAAAATATATACTGACAAAACCTTTATTTCAATATTAGTATAGAAAATGTACACATATTTTCTGACTTCTGTTATAAACTTCTGTCAAAGATCCTAATTTTGTGAAGAATGGAATTGTATCCTATAGAAATGTTAAGTGTTATTTATATCTTTTTATACGATAAATTTTGATGTTCAAGTAGGATATGCCATCATCATTGTTCGACGATGTAATTAAAATTTAATCCAACATCAAACGAATACGAAAGCACCAGAAATGATTATGATTATGATATGATTAGAAAATATTCGAATATTTCATAATAAAACTCAAAATTTTCCCAAAAAATTTTAACTGATGGATTCTTGTTTGACATCAACTGCAAAAGTATTATTGGGACTGCATGTTTAATTATGTGATTTTTTTTCTTTAAAAAAAAGGAAATCCCCTAACATCGTGAACGAATGGAAAATTTCAGGGATAAGATTTCAAGATTTCAGTATGCACAAAAATTCATTATGATCAACAAATTTTTCATGCGAAGTTCAGTTGTAATCGGGTGAAAGATTAAAGCGTAGTAGCGCCCATAAAGTGAACTTAATTTGACTAAATTCTAAGTTAAAATGGCCAAACTCTTAAAGAGGTCAAGTATTATGACTACATATTATGTGGTCACAATCCTTTAAAAATTGAAAACAATTGGATCAAATGTGTAGAAGAAATATTGCCCATAACTAAATTTGACCGATTTTAAATAACTCTATCTATCCAAAAAAAAAATGGTCGAACATTGTAAAGCAAGAAAACCCTATCTTTCAATGGACATATTATTACAAATTTTTGACACTATGGTACACCTATATTATTGCATGGTGCAGAAGTTTTGGGTAACAAAAATAATGATATTGTTAAATCTTTGCATTTAGAATTTTGTAAGTATATATTGAAAGTTAAGAAAAAATGTACTCGAAATTGTATTGTTTATACAGAATTTGGTAACATTCCTGTGTCAGTATTTATAAAAGCCAAAATGGTTGGTTTTCGGCAACGAATCATAAATTGTAAAAAGAGAAAATTTCCCCCACTTTGTATGATATATTATATAAGCTTGATGCAGTTGATGTGCATCATTCTAAATTGTTGTCATGTGTAAAAATAATTTGTTTTAATGTGTTTATTATCATTGTTGGATAGATGAAATTTTATTAGCTAATATTAATCTGTCAAAAATTGTAAAACAATTTTTTCATAATAAATTTGTTGAATATAGTGGAAAACACAAATATTTACTATAGAATTTTTAAATCTGAATTTCGGTTTGAGAACTATCTCTTTGTTCTGCCACCACATTTATTATATACATGTGATCTGTAGTGGTCATAATTTGCCAATTGAAGCTGGACGATTTTTTAGTATAGATACAATGTAGATGTGAATGAATTTGTGATTTATGTAATAAGGAAGAAATAGGTGGCGAGTTTTAAACTTATATGTATTCACTTTTGAAATAAATACTGCAAACGTTGGCAGAACATATTACTTATCACTCGTTCCGTTAGGAACAAATTATATTTGTTCTGCTTTAAAGATTTTCTATATTGCTTAATCCTTTAGAACAATAACTATAGTGACATTGCCGATTTTTAACAAATCTAGCTGGTTTATTATCCTTTCTTCAACATAGTTATTCCAAAAAGGTGTCGCCAATTTGTCAAAAAGGTGTTTCTTTCACCCCAAAAAGTTGTCACATTAAGCAAAAACTGCTGCCAAAAAGATTCTAATTTCGAAATTATAAATCATCATATTTTTAGGTTTATCGCGTTTGTTAACATTTTTCAATGAAAAGAAAATGTTTCTTGTCTATCGAAAACTTGGCAAAATGCTATTTAAAAATTAAACTTGCCTGGATAAGGTTTGCTCTACTTCTACGTGTATTTATTATAAAGTATTAAATGCTCCACTTGGTTGACGTGTGCAGTTAAAGTATATACAGCACATGATTGAGGTATCATTCATCAGAGTGTGTGCGTATAAAATTTTGTGTTTCGGTGTCATTTTGCATCATTTATTTTTTTTATTCACTTTCTTAAAATAAACAAAAAAGACGTCAATCAGGAATGCAATTGCTCCCAAAAAGGCACATTCTCGCGTCGCACTTCGTACCCAGTGTTAGTTATGAAATCAAAACATGATAACGATTATTCAAATCACTGTGACGACCGTTAAATGTCTGTAGTGACAATTTCAATAGTTTGTGAACAAAACAGAGTGGTTTTCATGTACACTGGCCTCTCCCCGATACTGTCAGTTTTACCAAGCCTTTCGTAAGTTTTGAGTTTGATTTTTCTTCCTAATCGCGACCACGTTTTCCCAGCAGAATAGGTTCCTTGAGCTAGCGGGCAGTTCAGCGGCGAGCAATCCTTAAACCATCTTTCTAAATTATGGTTTGTTTTTTTCTCTCCTCATTTTTGTGGTCGTGACTAGAAAAAATGAAAGTATATGGAGTGAATGTACATGTGAAAAACGCAAACGATACATAGAAATTTCCAATTTATCAAGGACAGGACTTTTATTCCTGTCTACATCTTTATGTCGCCTGGGGGTCTTCAACAAGAGGTGAACAATATTCACCCCCTCAAGCGAGATCAAGAAGGCCCCTAGCGTGCACATAAGCGGTATTCTTGACAAAAATTATATCAAGGTCACTTCCTTGAAGTTAGTAGTCTACCTGTAGTTATGTTTTGATTTTTCTGTTTATTATATTATAGGGAAACGGGATGGAGAAAGGGCAGGTTTCGGTACCAATAAAACGGCTTAACCCTTACGCTAGCTCCTGCTAGTGCCTGTTACAAGTCCGGCTATCCCCAGTTCTTATAGTTTTCTAGGTTAGTCTTTTTATTGTCTTTCATGGGCAGTTCTCTGGTAGATTGAGGCATGTGATTGTGATTTTTTGACATTGTAGGTGCTTCCTGTTGTCTTTTCTTTATTTATAATCTTGTAATTAAAATCAAGATAGGGATGCCCTAAAGTCACTTCAAGTTCCAAAGAACAATTCGAAAATTCAATCTTAATTTAAACTTAAAATCTAAGTCATATGAAAAAGAAAGGAAATGGGGAAAAGGTCAAGGAGACAACATCCCATCTCCAGGTTAAAACCACCCAAATAAATTAAAGCATCTAGGGGTTAAAAATTGTGCGACTCTGTCTTGAATATTGCTAACACTTCAGTGGATGAATATGTTTATGTAACTACCTTTAAAGCTTTTGTTGCACATATAGTGAATATCGGACAACTGTGTAACAAAGAAATTTTATGACAGTTGTGGACAAATATATTTTGATTAAGCATGATGCTGCCATCACTAATATAGATGTATATTCTAGTGGTTCTGTTGTACAGTTTATATTCGTTGCTCGGCATCTAGCAATGAATTCCTCTCAAACCAGTAGTAGGGGCCGTCTGGAACTTATTATGAGTTGTATCATTCTGGTGACTTCAAAATGAAGAACAACAATAAAAACGCTGTTCCGTTGCTTGGTTTTACTATGTATTTGTAGAAACTTTGTTTCATCTGCATTTATTCCATATCCTTTATTATTTAACATAACATATCTGGTACATTTTAATCTAATGATAAAAGTTACGGCAAACAATACTCGTGTCATATCATTTATGGTGGAAATATATAATTCCTGTTTAATTTGCCAATATATTATTGTTATGTATTGGTAACACATGCATCTCTGCAACATTAAGTATAAGATTTAAAATGATCGATAAAAAAAGATTATTATCACGTGTGTATTTAATTCTGATAGGGAGCATTGATTGGTCACCTAACAGCTCTGATTATAACATTATGGATAGGTTTGGGAACATATATCAATAAAGTAGTTGTCACCCCGAAATCACCACAGATTATTGATGGCTGTAGACATTTGAATTTTACAACGACTTTACCACCGATAACTACAACTCCAGCAGCTGTTGTCCAGGGAGAAGAGTAAGTATATAGATAAAGTGGTTGTTACACAAAAATCACCAAAGATAATTGATGGCTGTAGACATTTGAATTTTACAACAACGTTATCACCGATGTCTACTACTTCATCAGCTGTTGTACAGGCAGAGGAGTAAGTATATAAATAATATGGTTGTTACACTAAAATCACCACAGATAATTGATGGCTGTAGACATTTGAATTTGACAACAACTTTATCACCGATAACTACTACTTCATCAGCTCGTGTCCAGGCAGAAGAGTAAGTATATAAAAAGTGGTTGTTACACCAAAATCACCAAAGATAATTGATGGATGTAGACATTTGAATTTTACAACAACGTTATCACCGATGTCTACTACTCCAGCAGCTGTTGTACAGGCAGAGGAGTAAGTATATAAATAAAGTGGTTGTTACACCAAAATCACCACAGATAATTGAATGTAGACATCTGAATTTTACAACAACTTTATCACCGATAACTACAACTCCAGCAGCTGTTGTGCAGGCAGAGGAGTAAGTATATAAATAAAGTGGTTGTTACACCAAAATCACCAAAGATAATTGATGGCTGTAGACATCTGAATTTTACAACAACTTTATCATCGATAACTACAACTCCTGCAGCTGTTGTACATGCAAAGGAGTAAGTATCTAAATAAAGTGGTTGTTACACCAAAATCACCACAGATAATTGGATGTAGACATCTGAATTTTACAAGAACTTTATCACCGATAACTACAACTCCTGCAGCTGTTGTCCAGGCAGAGGAGTAAGTATATAAATAAAGTGGTTGTTATACCGAAATCACAACAGATAATTGATGGCTGTCGACATCTGAATTTTACAACAACCTTATCACCGATAACTACTACTCCAGCAGCTGTCCAGGGAGAGAAGTAAGTTATTCTGTGTAATTTATTCAATTACAATGCAATTTTTCTTCGAAAGTTTTAAGTCGATAACATATATGATAAAAAAAAATAAATGAAATATGTACAAATTACAACAATCATACAATTGTTGGGTCCATCCTCCTTGGGGAAGAAAAATTTCTAACGAATAAAGGAGTATACTGGTCGGGGTGTACATAATATTATGTACACGCTAGTTGTTCATCTTTGTGTGTGTGTGTGTGTGTGTGTGTGTGTGTGTGTGTGTGTGTGTCTTCATTTTTCTTTTCTGTGCCGTACTAATGATATGCCTGTTTCTTTGTTTTTCCGATGTTGCCATTGTCCTTAGATTTTTCGTTTTAGATTGACGGTTCGGTTCTCACTTACTTTAACACATACTAAATTTATTTTTATTGTTTTCACTGTCAGGGGGAACCTAAGCATCAGTTTATATCATTTTATTTGCACAAATGCTTGGTTAATAGAAGTTTTTAGCGTTTGCTCGTCGATGATTTTTCTGTTTACTCTCCTAATGCTTTAGTGTTGTCCGTTTTTGTTCAATTTTTGTTTATTTTGTTTTATCTTTGTAATGTTATCTCAATTTGTGTTACATCTGAATCAATGTTTTTTGTAATTTTGATTTTAGAATTTCCAGCCTATCTCTCTTTTTGCTTTGGTATTCGTTTGCCGATGTAATAAAACAACTTGCCCTTACCATTTCGACGGCCAACAGTTATGGGAGTGTGAGCTGGTAAAACGGGATAATATTATAATATAAATTAACTAAATGTTGCGTTGTATAAAGCAAGATACAATTTTAAGAATCTTGGACGAAATTGTCGACTGACAACTCTTTTAGAAGGTCAGGCATAGGTTAAAAATAGTAATAAAAAACAAAAATCTTTGACATTGTCGGTACACTACATTACACTAAAACAGTAACAAACTTGTATATGAATAAAATGACTGTTTAACACTTAATTCCTTAGTTATAGATTTTAAAGTATTTTAAACTTATCAGAAAGTGACCCTATTTCCAACGTCAGCCTATTTTCGTGACCGCTTCACACCTTCACCAAAACTGAACTTTTATGTCTTGTGGAGACTGGTTATTAGTCAGAAAGGGATGTTAACTAGACAAACCGAATCAATGCGAATGGTTCGAATGGTTTGCGCAAAAGGATCTTCCAGTCGATGGCATGTTTCCCTACGTTTAACTTGAGGGCCTTGCATAGGGGATAAGGATGGGGATATGAATTATTTGCTTTTTTTATTTTAGGGAGATGGATCATTTGCCCTTTTCATGTTATGGATATGGATTATTGACTTTGTTTTAGGGATATGGATTATTTATAAAATTGAAAAAATGCCGGAAATAGTTTCGAAAAATGATGTCAATTTTTAAAATACCATATGTTTTTCGGAAATCTTCACAGGGGATACAGATTAATATTCTCTGTCTATGTTCTATATCTCCTGAGCCGTAACGCCAAGTTTTCTTACATTCGACTAGATGAGTGTCCTATGCTTGTCTATATGTTGTAGTCGTGTCGTTCACTAGCTTAAGACACTAGTGCTTTTGTCGGTCAAAGGATGACAGTGATTGTAAGAGCACTTTGCCAGTTTAATTGATGTTTGTTGACAATCCCGCACCCATGACCAAGGAAGACATGGATGTAGCGTTGCTCGACAATTAGCAAAGAATTCCGCTTAAACCGGTGCTAGGGGCCGTCTTGAACTTACTATGAGGTATGAGCAAAGCTCATTGTTGAAGGCGTCATGGTGACTTCAAGATGAAGAACAACAATAAAAGCGTTGTTCCTTTGCTTGTTTTTTACCATGTATTTACTCAATATCCTTTTATTCACCATTTACGGATAGCTTTGCAGTTGGGATAGTAATCGAGAACAAGAGGTAATCTGTCATTTGGTTATTGACGTTTTGGACGGAAAGTCTGTTGTCCTCTCTGTTTACATTTAGAATCCGACTCTCTATCAACAAACGTCTTTAAAGTATCCCTTGTAGTATCAAAGTTAACTGTTAATTCTGACTTTCTTAAAAATGAATTTATTTATATGACTATGGTCATTGCAACAACTCCGATAACAAAGTGACGTCATAATATTAGACTGTGTCTGGAATTCTTCATCATTACTGCAACGACAGCAAAGTCCTACAAGATGTGACTGAGCAAAAGCATTCTTGAAAGTGTTAGGATGAGATTAGTTGTTATTAATGTAGCAATATGCATATGTGGTATACACGGATAATAGGGGATATCGACAACATATTCTGCTTGCATCCGTTAAATTAGCTATGAGACCTAATGACCTGAAAATTTTGCACACACACTGGCCTCTCACTAAAACTGACGATGTCTACCGAAATTTATAATGATTCTTGACCAAACCCTTCGGAAAGTTTGGAGTTTGATTTTTCTTCCGTAGTACGACAGTGTTCTACCAGTATACTAGGCCCCTTGAACTAGCCGGCAATTTAGGGGCGAGCAACCCTTGATACATCTTTCAAAATTATGTACTGTTTTCTTCTTTCCTTTCAAGTTTGTGGTCATGGAGTTAGTAGTCTACCTGTATTGTGTATTATTCGTTTGTTTATTATATTATAGGGAACGGGACAGACAGTGAAGGGGAAGTTTGGGTGCCCAAAAACCGGTTTAACCCTACCGCTGGCTTTTGAGAGTGTCGGTACCAAGTCCGGCTGTCCGGAGTTCCTATCGTTGACTACGTTTGTCTTTTGTCTTATTCGTGTTCTTCATGTGTATTTCCATAGCAGATTGTGGAATGTAATTATAATTTTCAGCCATTCTGTAAATCATCTTTTACATTTATAGATGATTTAGGTGTCAGTGCCATTGTCAAAATGGGTGTTTTCAGACATCACCTGCGTGGCCACCGACAATAGCATGGACACCTCGATCTTCTTTACAATATTTTTTACCTTGACCGTGAGAGCTGTTTCATCACACATAATTTGTTCCGTATTCATATGAAAATCAAGAAGCTCTGTCCTAAACTAATAGAGGACAAAAACACTAAATTTCATGACTTTGGTTCATATTATCTGTTGTTGCAAAAATCACTTCCCATTTTATTGCTGTATATTTATCGGTACTTTTCTTACAGAACTCACTTTCCACTATATAAGATATCGTATATTTGGTATACTGGATTTGGAATGCTGTTAAATGTCGTTGTTGGACTAATTGTCAGCTTTATTACAGGTAGGTATTTTCCAAAATATTCATTTGTAAAAAAATGAAGTGTGCAGCTAGAGAGCCCTGTTAGATTTTTTTTCTGTCTTGTCCCGTCTATTGTTTGGAAAAATTTATCCATGAATTAATGGAGCAAAATGTGAGAAAATATCATTAATTAACAAATTAATATGAGGAAAACAAAAATATAAAACCTATTTTGTTTATCATTTGAAGTCTTGTTCATGTCTTTAGCTATGTTTATAATGCATAATTCTTGTTCTGACGTGTTCTTTGTAGTATGCAAGTAGAAGAAAACGAAGAAAAATCACATCTAGCCAAGATGTAAATCCGTTTTCCGCGAAAGACCGTTTTAGAAGTGGGAATTACTCGATGGGATGTTACAACCCTAAAATATTGGGGTTTTTTAGTTTTTTTTTATTTATCTCTCTCCCTGAGTACAATAAAAGAAATCTAAAAAGTAAAACAACATTTTGAGTACTCAAACGAGGAATAAAATTTTATCTATTTTTAAATGCACGGAAATCGGATGCCACATCAAAAGAGAGAAATAGAAATTCTAAAATCAAAATAAAGAAAACAAAAAACAAACAACACTGCAATTCAGATGAAAGACGTTGAAAGAACACTTTGGCAGATAATTTTATGTTTGTTGATGTTCCACTCCCATGGGCAAGAAAATACTTGGATGAAACGTTGTTCCACATCTAGCAATAAATTACATTAATATTGGTCCTAGAATCTGTCTTTTACTACTATGAGGTATGAGCAAAGATAATTTTTTCAGGCATCATGGCGACTTCAAGACGAAGATCAACAATAAAAGTGTTGTTGCATTGCTTGAATATGCAATGTATTTGTAGAAACTTTGTCTCATGTGCATTTACTCCATATTCTTTCATTGTATATTACCACAAACTTTACGAAGATGAAACGCCACAAAACTAAGGCACTAGCAGCATGAACCCTACAAAACTGTTGCTATCATCAGGTCCTTCTACGATTAAGCATAATTTTTTTTATTTCTGTACTCTTTTTTTTCTGTCAAACGTCATTGTATTCTGTGTTGTCGTTTCTGCCATGTCTTTTACCTCGATTTTTGTAAATACCACTCCTTTATTCCTTCGGTATTTCACTGCGGTTGTTTCTCTACTCATCACCCGTAAATGGAAATTTAATCTCGAATATTTTACAAATAAAAAATTGCGCATTGCAGTCCATCTGTCGGATATTAAAAGAGTAAAAAAATGATGTAATTGTACAATGGAAGAGCCTTATTTTGATCTGTTTAGATTGGTTAAGTTCTTAATTAAACAACAGAAGTAGACTATCAAAGGAACAATGGATAAGGTATTTGCAAAAATCAAAGTCCACAGACGTGGCAAAACCAGAATATAGTGACATTAGGCAGCCACAACATTCATACCTAGGGCTATTGTAGTTTGGACTCCCATAAAACCGACAATAACAGCAGGTGCTTCGGAAGTATACAGATGTCTTTACTGTTGCGGTAAATTTCGCATTGGAATTCGAAACATTTCGCACAGTTCATATATTATTATAGGTATTTGGTTTTGTTGAACATATACTTTATGTCTTTTTATAAAATATATACAGGAGCGACGAAACCGGAAGAGATCAACCCTGGTCTTATATGTCCAGTTTTTGACGAGATTTTACCATGCCTTCCCGAAGAAGTCAGAAAAAAGTTACATTTTGGTGTTCGCCACCGGGATGTAAGTATCTTAAATCATTGAGAAAGATACACTGTTGTGCTGCGCAATTTAATCACGAATTTGTAAAAAATCAAGAGTTGGATACGGGTAAGGTTGGATTTTCGGACCGGAACAGTATTTTGAATACAATACAATACAAATTTTCTTTTCAAGTTGTACCCTTCACAAGTAGATTACCCAAAGTATGTGCCAATATATATATTTCATTTAATGCATAAAATAAAAATGCAGATTTTCTTTTTCAGTTTGTAGCCTTCGCAATAGATAGCAAAAATAAACAATAAAAATAAATAAAAAAGCTAGCGGCAGGGTTAAACTGGCCTTTTGCTACCACAACTTCCCCTTTCTCTATCCAATTTCCATATAGTATAATAAGCATACGAATAAAACCAAATACACGTATACTACTGACTCTAAGACCACTACCTTGAATATCTTTTCAACAGATAATTAGACCAAAAAATCATTTATTTTCACATTTGTGCATAAAATGAGAGCTATTATAAAAAATTACCAAAATAAATACGAACCTTAAAGTCCCTTTTTGCTTGGGGGGGGGGGGGGGGGAGGTTCTTGTTTTGTTTTTTTTTTGTTTTTGTCAATTCATTTATTGATTTTAATACATTTTTGCAGTTTGTTCCCTTCACGGTAGATAATCCTAAGACGAAATACGGAGGATATGACAATAAGGCATTAGACTTGCATTACGATGAAGTCAAAAATGGAAAACCAGTTGTCTCGATATCTAAGGGGAGTCCATATTACATAATGGGAGTGGATTGCGAAAAAGAATTCAGCCATTCTACCAGATTATAAAACACCAGAAACAAAATAGACTGCTGATCTGACTGTTGTGTTTTGCTTGTTTTATTATTTGTATATATATGTTTTAGAGTGCTTGATACAATTATAAAATTTCATTAGTCTATCAATAGAATTAATTTGTCTTGTTTCTCGGCACAACCTAAATTTACACAGAGCAACGATCTTGTTGATGATAATATCAGTTTTTTGAGTTATGAGCAGTTCAAAGAAAAATATTGCTTGCATTGCCCATACCTTGAATATTATGGAATAATCCATTCAATTCCAAAAGAATGGAAGGAAAAAAATGAAAAATGAAAACAAATTGACAACGGTTGAAAATAACATGTTAAAAAAGATAAAATAAATTCCTAAAATTTTTAAATTCATATACAGCTACTTCGTGAAAGGATATGCAGAAGAACCACTAAAAGCAAAAAATAAGTAGGAGTTAGAACTAGATCTTTCAGTTGATAATTGGAGCTATATTTTTAATCTCCCTTTTAAGGTTACTAAAAAGAACAGATTGAGTATGTTGCAGTTCAAAATTATACACAGAATTATCGCAATAAATTCTTTTTTATTTAAATACAAGTTAAAGGAAACTGAACTTTGCAGTTTCTGTAGTGAATTTAAAGAAAGTATTTTACATCTTTTTTGGACATGCAACACATTTAAAAATATTTGGCTTTCTCCCCATATCGGGTTCACTGAAAAGGGTATTCAATTTCCATTTAATTCTGTAGAAATTATATTTGGTTGCAATTCTGAAAATTCAAACATGGCAATTGACAATATTATTTTGATTGTCATATACTACATTTATACATGTAAGTTGAAATGCTTAAAACCGAAAGATATAATTATATGTATATGAAAGATATAAGACCGTGTTTACATTAGAACAAAATACAGATCGATCTAAAGTAAATCGATCTATTTTAAATCACTTTGTGTTTACATTGTTTAACCTTAAATCGATCGCGATCGATCTAAAATTAACCGATGCGTTTACACTTAGCCTGCAAAGACAATATATTTGTAAACAGAACCGATTCAATAAATCTGTTCACACCATCAGTTTGTGCCGTGTATATCTTTTGTCAGCTTCTGTGTTAAAGAAAACACATTGTCATCAAATGTTGAATGGAACAGACGCAATATTGTGTACTTACATATACAGTGTAGCATTTTGTCATCTTTTTACAAAGGAACTGTCAATCATTGAAATGAATCAGTCACAGCATCACTGCCTATGATTAGTCAAGAAGGTCAGGTAGGGACACATTTATTGAATCGACCCTATTTATCACTGTAAGATCGATTCGCGACCGATCTTTGCGTTTACACTTATTGCTAGATCGATTCAGTTTAGATCGATCTAATTTAGACCACCTCGCGATGTGGTCTACTTTAGATTGATTCCGAATCGATCTAAACTGTTTACACTTGCTTAAGATCGATCTAATTTGAATCGATCTCCCTTTAGATCGATCTAAAACTGCAAGTGAAAACAGGGTCTTAATCATAGATGTTTCTCCCGTAAGAACGGCGAACGAAGATATAAGTACATTGTCATAGGCAGAGAACTAGAAAACTTTGTGAAATATGACTCAGAATCACAGAAAAAATACACAGAGGAAGAAGTGATAAAAATGTTAGAGTTTTTGATCGACAATATATTTGTCCAGTTTGAAGGACTTGTTTTTCAAGAGACCATTGGAATTCCAATAGGCACAAACTGTGCACCTCTTTTAGCCAATATGTTTCTCCATTCTTATTAGGCTGAAATCATTGAAGGGCTTCTTCAAAATAAAGACAAAAAAATGGTCCAGTCCTTTAATTTCAGCTTCCATTATATAGATGATATTTTATCACTAAACAATCCTCGCTTTGGTGATTTTCTTCATCTTATTTATCCAAACGAGCTTGAAATTAAGGATATTACAGATACTTCCACATCGGCTTCGTTCCTTGACCTTCATCTTGAAATTTACAATAGAGGTACATTACAAACAAGCCTGTATGACAAACGCGATGATTTCACTTTTCCAATAGTCAACTACCCTTTTCTTTGTAGCAACATTCCAAAAGCACCAGCATATGGAGTTTACATCTCACAACTGATTCGTTACTCAAGGGCTTGTGGTCGTTACAGTGACTTCCTTGATAGAGCTCAGTTGCTTACAAATAGACTACTTAAGCAAGGGTACGTTACCAAAAACTTAAAGTCATCACTACAGAAGTTTTCCGGTCGACATCACGATCTTGTGGATCGCTATGGGATATCTGTTTCCCAGATGACAACAGATCTTCCCCTCTGCAACTAAAGTTTGATTTTCCTCTATCGGATTTGACTTTACTACCGGATTTGACATGTTCATGAGTGCCTTAGTTCTTAATGTTATCTTTTCATTTCCGTGCATTGTAGCTGTCTCACGTCCTAGTTTTGTCTTTGTTTTATCTGTTACCGTTTTTGCCATGTCTTTGGACTTCGATTTTTGTAGGCATCGCTTCCCTTGTTCCTTCGGTATTCTACTGCCGTTGTTTCAACACGGCGGTGTTTTATAAGAAGCAGGAGATGCTTACTCTACCGGTACACCTGATCTCACCCATGGTTTTATTCCGTCCGTGTTGTTCATCTGTAAGTGTGTATTCTTGTTTCTTTTTTGTCCCGTTCTTAAGTGATGTCCTTGTTTCTTAGTGTGTCTAATGTTGCCATTGTCCATGGATTGTTCGTTCTATTGATTGACGGTTCGGTTCTCACTTACTTTAGTATCTATCAAAGAAAGAATAAAAAAAGAAATGTCAGTTGAAAGATGGCCAGTTCCCTTTTCTTCGGTTGCAAGAGGAGAGACCATAGAAAATAAATGGAGAATCATATCTGTTGCACTTTAGGATTGAGTAATATATATATATATGTGTGTGTGATTTTCAATAATTGTTGAATTATTGTAAATTATATTACTATTCATAAATATTTTTCTTTAATATATACTTTTTGTAATTAAATGTTCAAATGAGAAAATAATTTTCCATATAACAGAATGTCATGTATAGGTTTGCCAATTCAAAGAAGTATATATCTGTGTGGAGTTGGTAAAACAATTCCCCGTGGTAGAGATGTATGCTCTTTATTTTTCTTAGATGTGGTGTACTTGTACATGAGATAATATCTCATGTGTACACATTGTTCAATTTCTATTATCTAAATTTATGGAAATTCTAAAACCTAAGGATTAACTCCCTCCATCGTAGTTTTGTCCTTAGCTATATTTGATATTACTGATTATTCGGATTTCGTTTGGTTTTATGCATTTTAAACATTTTTTGAAATTATGGATTTCCTTTGTTTGGGTTCTAGTGCTGCTGATGAGGAATTGATTTCCGAAATGGCCATACAGCTCATTAAAATTATTGCAGTTGAAGTTAACATATGTTTTATGATCTCATGTTCATTTACTCCATATCCTTTCGTAAAATATTTACCTTATTACCAAAACATTCTTCAAATGCAAGTTATAATTGAAATTATATTAAGTTCAACCCCATTACTGTAATAGACAAAAAAATAAAAGAAAATGTGTCCATGGGACACGGATGCCCCTACCATAGATATCTCGACACACAGGAAGTAGATGAGTGACAGACTTGAAAAGGGGAGACACGGTACAACTCATCATACCAAAGCTTCACACCAAATATCAAATCATTCCTGCATACACATGCTTAGAATCCTTGACGAAAATTTTGAAGGTATGAAGGTATGTACGTACGGACGGGCGGACAAGGATAAAACTTAATGCCCCAGTTGCCTAACGGCGGGAGCATAAAAAACAGACTAATAGACAAAAAAAGAAACAAAAATATAAATGTACAAAGTTGAACAAAGCATAGAATGAAAAAAGTTTATATCACTTCAGCAAAGGTGAAAACCATACCTGAGTTTTTTATGCAACATCGGTATTTTTTGTATTTTAAATTAACATATACTTTGAATATTTATGATAAAATATGTGAAAGTAATGCAAAAATTCAAGGATAGCTGCCCATGATTAGTGTGTTCAAGACTCTCCAACATCTCCGGACAAAAACTGAGTACCATGATGAATATGATAAAATAAAGTACCAAGTTCAATAATGGATAAATTTGACATTTTTTAATCAAAACTGGCCTAAAAGGGGGGTTCACATCATCAATGTGTTCAAACAACAGTGCAAACTTTCAGAGGTATTTAGTCAGAGGAGTGAATGTTTCAGATTATACAAACCAGGCACCGTAATGTTAAATGTGCTGAAAAATTCAACCTTTTTTTCAAATCTCACCAAAAGGGGAGGTGCACATTTTTAATGTGTCCAGAACAACTGTGCAAAGTTTCAAAAGCATCAGGTATAAGGTGTATGAGTTTCAGATTACACAAACTTGGTACCCCCAAAGCGTGACGGACGGACGGACGGAGTCGAGCGGCTGCTAGACCCTCGGTCACCGTGGGGACGCAAGTAAAAAGAATAACAGAATGCATATGAATGATTTTTGTGATTAAT
>MJUU01041073.1:88700-107912 GCA_002080025.1 Modiolus philippinarum
GGGGGGGGGGTTGTAAGTTTTTTGGGTTTTCTTTTCTTTTACTTTGTATGAGCTTTTTTGTCCACTGTTTTTCAGAAAATTTGTTTATTTAATTCGCGTATATTTTATGGACATTGGATTTTTTTTTAGATTGAAGTTTCGCAAAACAATATTTCTTCTCGCTCACACATCTTGTCATTTTTGTAACGTACATAGCTATTGTTTCCCTTTTTCTCTCTTTTCTCTCTTTTTTTTTTAATTTTTTTTCTTATTATTATTGTATCTATTTATATTGCCTCTTAATTTGGACGTGTTGGACTAATGATTTCCGATTATTTCATCAAATACATTATAATGGATAAAATCAGACACTTCTGAAAGAAGGAAACAATTTTAACCTGATGAGAGACCATCATTAATACATATCATATCAATTTTAAATTTATTCACATTGTTGAAGTGACCTTCAGCAAGTAAAGTAGATTAAGATTTCATTTTATCTATCATTGACACTTTTATTTCATCGTTACACCATATTTACAATACATCAGCAAACGAATGCCGAAGCAAGAACGAGGAAAGGGGAAATTCTAATATCAAAAATCCAAAATCACAGCAATTCACAGCAACATTAATTGAGACAGTATGACAAAGACAAAACAAATAAACAAAAATGAACAAGAACTCCACAAAACTAAAGCACTAGCAGTGTGAACCCCTATAAAAACTTAGGTGTCATCAGGTGCTCCGGAAGGGTAAACATGATCTGCTCCACGCTTGGCACCGGTCAAACTGCCAGGGAAAAGTGCGATTTTGTCACAGTCGGTGTTAGTCAGTCCGGTAACAAACTCTGGATCTACCCAAAGATATATGTTCTTATTTGTGAAACAGAAACACTGTAATGGTCTGTCAAATCGTGGTGACGACCGTAAAACTTCTGTAGTGACAATTGCAACAGTGACTGAACATACCTTTGATGGATAAGTTTTTTAGACAGTACTTTCGCTCTGTTGAAATAAAATCGCTGTACAAACTAAAGGCACGGCAATAGCGAATAAGTTGTAAAATGCACACGCCATATGCCAAAGAAGTGGGAATATTACTGCTCAAAAACGGGAAGTTCACTATTGGAAAGTCGAAATCATCACGCTTGTCGTAAAGTTTTGTTTTTCAGACATGCATTTTAAACATTTTTTGAAACAACGGTAGTAGAATACCGAAGGAACAAAGGGGTGAAATTCACAAAAATCGAAGTCCAAAGACAGGGCAAAAACGAGAACACAGAAAACAATGACGTTAGACACAAAAACAATGACGCCAGACAGACACAAAGCACAGAACCAGAAACCACAACATTCAGAACAAAGGCACTCACAGTTTGAACTCTAGTGAAACTGAGACTGACATCGGGTGCTCCGGAAGGGTAAGCATGTCCTGCTCTGTTGAAATTATGGATTTCGTTTGTTTGGGTTCTTGTGCTGCTGATGAGGAATTAATTTCCGAAATGGCCATACAGCTCATTAAATTATTGCAGTTGGAGTTAACATATGTGTTATTGTCTCATGTTCATTTACTCCATATCCTTTCGTAAAATATCCAGAGTTGTCAATGTAGAGGTATAGGTACAGGTATGATGCTAATGATGGTGTATCAGTGGTCTCATTAATTTCAAGTTCATTAGGGTATATAAGATGAAGGCTATCCTTAAATTGAGAATTGTTCAATGAAAGAACATCATCTATATAACGGAAACTGAAATAAAGGATTTGGCTAGCTTATTGTCTTTTTTCTGAACTAGCCCTTGTATGAACCTGGATTCATTCGAATAAGGAAACAAATCTGCTAAAAGTGGCGCACAATTTGTCCCCATAGGAATCCTATTGTCTGCTGGAAAACTTGTGAATCAGTGTGATGTTTAACAAAATAGGCCCCATCTATACCTATCACTAAATATGAATATCTTCGTTCACCCTTTTAAGAACAGAAAGACTGATGTATTAAATCCCGGAGTACTGACTTGAGCTTATCGTGTGAAAGAGAAGTAAGGAGAGTAAAAAAATCAAATGTTTTGACACTGTTGCAGTGGTTGAGTTCAGTTGAAGATAAATATTCTAATAAGTCTTTTGAGTTTTTGAGAATCCACATTTGATTCACTCCATTGTTGAGTATACTTTATCACTACATATCTTGAGGCCATCTTTGACTGCAGTAAGTAATGAAACAACAGTAGAATACCGAAGGAACAAAGCACAAGATAACAAATCAAAGTCCAGAGACAAGGCAAAAGCAAGAACACCAGAAGACGGAAGACAAAAGACACCACATGCCCACAAAACACGAACATTAAATACACAACACAAAAAACTAAAGCACTAACAGTGTGAACTCTCAAAAAAACAGAAAGAAATCAGTACTCCGGAAGGGTAAGCATGTCCTGCTCTGTATACAGCACCCGTCACACTGTCAGTGGGTCAATCCAGGGTAAAGTCAAAACCGGTAGTGTCAAATCCAGGATGACGCGAAAGTTGCTGAAAATGTCAGTTTTCATTTGTGACACTGACATTTCATATCTATCTATGATGTGGTAACGGCCATAGAATTTCTGAAGGGACGAATGTAACAACGGCTGAACATATCCCTGTCTCAGCAGTTTTTGTGACAATGCTTTTGCTCTTTCCACAAAGTCACTGTTTCACTGTTTAATGAAGTGAGGGGCTTAGAAAGGGGTTTTGTTGTGCATTTGGCAGATCCAGCAATGTATCTCTGTTTGTAAGGGCATTTATGTAATTTAGGTACCCAATAGATACAAGGCAGGTTGTTGTTCTCTTCACTCAAACTGATACCAAAGGAAGACAAAACTGATTTGTGATTGTTTGGTATGTCCTCCCTTGGTATGTTTGTATTTGGGGTTGCCAAATGAATTGTCAATGGCCATCTCCTTCATTAAGCAGTCAATGTAGTTACAAAAACAGGAAAACAGCAAACACCTTTTTTTTGCAGATAATTGTGATGTTGTTTTTGGGCCTTGTCAGCTGGTACGATGACATAGTTGTCATGTAGGGACAATTTTTCTACCTCGGGATAATCGAATATGCTTTTTGAAATGGGGCTCATGGTTGTCTTAAGGCGCCTCATTCGAGCTACAATCAATGACTTTATGGACCTGATCCAGTCAGACAGTGTTTCAACCTTTTCCTTCTCTCTCTTAGCCCATTGTTTGGCGTATTCCTCGATTGCGTCCATCAATATTTTAAAGTTATGTTTCCAGTTGATGGGTTGGGGTTCACGATATTTTGGACCCTTTGTGAAGAGATCACGTAGTTTCTCATTGCTTACGATGTTGAGGTCCCCTGTAATAACATGACCAGCAGGAGCGTACATAAATGGGGAA
The DNA here is from genome assembly GCA_002080025.1 of Modiolus philippinarum. Classification (NCBI taxonomy): domain Eukaryota; kingdom Metazoa; phylum Mollusca; class Bivalvia; order Mytilida; family Modiolidae; genus Modiolus; species Modiolus philippinarum. Next base: position 92,071 of record MJUU01041073.1, read on the forward strand.
GAGAGCCAAGAACAATCAGGTGGTTTTCTTTTGAAGTCATCAATTTGGACATCCCGCAATACCCGTTTGTGATTAAAAATGTTAGTTGCAATTGGTTTTGTATGTGTATAAGATATAAGAGGAACTGTTTGGTCTTTAAAGTATGGTGGTATTTTGGCGGTAACATGTTTATTATGAAGAATATTGCCAAGATTGATGGTATCTAAGCCTTTGTTTGTAAATTTGAGTTTTAAGAATGAACGACGTTCTTATACATTAGCAGATGTGCTTACAGATTTAAATAATCTGTGAAGAGCAATATCTAGGACAATTGTAGTCAATTTGTATTCATGTGACGATGGATCTGTCACGGAAGAGTTTAAACAGGTTTCATAAAATGGATGTAATTTTGAATGGGGTAAAGAGTATAGCTTTGTGCGTATGTGGTGAATACCTAGGGGGACAGTCATGTATGGTAGAAGACCAGTAATTGAAATGTCATGCAGATTTGGAGCAGTGTAATGATAATATGATCATTGCTCGATCGATCTTTACTCCATATTAACCTTGTATTTATTGCTCTGTTTATCTTTATTTAACATAATTGGTTTATATTATAAGCATTATAACAAGAAAATAAGAGAAAATGAAGATTTTATGGTTTATTTACGTTAAAATATTCACGTTTTAGATGTATGTCAGATCAGGAATCCACTAAAACTGCTCCATCTATTTTCATGCAGGTACTTCCCTTTGCCATTTGCCTTGATAGAAATTATATCTCCTTTCTTCATGTGTACAACAGCTTGTTGAGTTCCAGATAATGGTTGGTTCACACCAAAAGCATTTGAATAATTTCTGATTATTAGTTGTCCATTAACAAACATGTTTGTTTCAAACCCTTTTCTTTTTTGAGATAATGTTGTCCAAGATAATGAATACAGTCCTTCCTTTGGTGCTGAAAATTGCCCAGTTTTAACATTATATCCATCACCAACATTTGTTATCACTGTATCATAGATAACAGCGCCACCGTGATGGATATCTGTTATAGCTTTAGAATTTGTAACCTAATCCTATTCTGTCATGTCCTGTATAAATGACAGAGATACATTAACTAACATTAACTAAGTTTTGTCGACATAAAATGTAGAAGTTGAAATGCAAATAAATAAATACCGAAGTTCCTGTCAATTCATTTTCTGCAAATGCGCATTTCGACAACTTATGTCTCTTCAGTGCAAATAAAATCTAAATTTTTGGAATACAACCCAAAGGGGAGTAATAACAACTCAAAGCCACCATAAGATCTTCAATGAACGGTGAGAAAACCCCAGACCCAACGGCAGGTTGGAGTCGGCCCCTGAATAAAGAGTTATCAAGTTCAGCGATATAAACATCATCCTAGACTCCTATAGGCATAAAGTAAACGAACTAGAAAAAAGACAAGACACACAAAGGCTTAATAAATATCCTGACTTAGGACAGGCGCAAACCTGCTGCGGCGGGGTTAAACTAGTTTTATTGGGCCCAAAACCTTCCCCCTACAGCCAATGTGAAAAATCAAAAAACAATCGTAACAACAGTAAAATTTAGTTGACAATAGGACTGAGTCAATTGTGAAAAATGAAACTGAAAGAACTAAATATACGGACATAAACATGAAATCACAAGAGACTACTAGCAGTTAACTGACATGCCAGGTACATGTCTATTTTCCTAGGGAAAAAAAGATACTGAATACCTGCCAAGGATGTCATCGCTATAGATATTCTAGAGAGTCGAAAATAACAAAACCTGGATATATTTCAACAGCTTTTTGGAACGGAATTTTGCTTCCTTCAATAATCACTGTATATACTACTTTCTTCATGCTTCATAGTAACAACTCAGCTGTGAAATGTTCTCTTAAGTAATTAATATAGTTATGATTAATATCATAATCACATATCCGATTATTTTGTTCCACCACTTCAAGTTATTCAGTGACGTACTTTTATGATTACTACCGCCATCACATTTTCCTTCATTTTGCTCCACCAGTTTAAGTTGGTATTTGATACTCTTCACAAGGTTAGCATTCCTTGAGCAGGACTTGAGTCCATTAATAGTGGCAGTAAGTGTGAGGATCACAATAACAATCATCTTTGTAGAAATGTTACATGAAATAAGTTTTGGGTTTTGGGTGCTTTTTTATAATATTTGTTATGAATTCATAATTAAACAAAGGCATCCGCGTGATATAGGTTGCCGTCAATTCCATTTAAATTATATAGGGGAAACATTCGGGAGGATATAAGGAGATGACCGCTTAATTCAGGTGACCGTAAAGACAAGTTTGACTGTATGGAATATTTTATGAAGAATAATAATAAAAGCGTTGTTACATTGCTTTGTTTTACCATGTATTAATAGAGACTTTGTTTCAAGTCATTAACTCCATATCCTTTCATTGCTAATATAATACATTTAAAGTTTTTACGTTGAAAATGTCCACATTTTCACTTTAAATGGTGATTGAATAAGTAAATACCGAAGTTACTGAGAATTTAATTTCTGCATATGCGCATTTCGACAACTTATGTCTTTTCAGTGCAGATAAAATCGAAACGTTTGGAAGACCAGAAACTCAAAGATGTGTTAAACTGATAGAGAACAAATAACCAATATGATCTAAATGTAAAGCCAAAATCAGCTAAGGACAGAGCTTTGCATGAGGGAGATTGTAAGGTTCCAAATAGAATCGGCCTTCGGCTCAGCACCGAAGTTCTGACTACTGGGCTGGTGAATACCCTCGGGGACTGACAAGTCCACCAGCAGTGGCATTGACCCAGTGATAACAAATAAGTAAATACCAAAGTTACTGAGAATTGAATTTCTGTATATGCGCATTTCGACAACTTATGTCTCTTCAGTGCAGATAAAATCGAAACGTTTGGAAGACCATCAACTCAAAGATGTGTTAAAACTGATAGAGAACAAATAACATGGAGTAAATGCACATAAGACAAATGTAACAAGGGGGATAACAGAAAACATCTACAATGGCTGAAAATTACAGTCACATGCCATAATCTGCCAGAGAACTACACAGGAAAAACAAGACAAAGGACAAACATAAACAACGGTAGGAACTCGGAACAGCCGGACTTGGTACCGGCACTAGCAAAGCCAGCGGTAGGGTGAAACCGGTTTATGAGTACCCAAACCTCCCCTTTATCTGTCCCGTTTCCCTATAGTATAATAAACATACGAATAAAACCCAATATAGGTAAATTACTAACTCCATTACCACAATCATGAAAGGAGAGAACAATACGTATTTTAGAAAGATGGTTCAAGGGGTGCTTTCCGCTGAAATGCCGGCTAGCTCAAGCAGCCTAGTCTGCTGAACACTGTCGCACTACGGAAGAAAAATCACACTCAAAACTTCCCGAAGGGTTTGGTTAAGAATCATCATACATTTCGTTAACATCGGCAGTATCAGTGAAAAGCCGGTATGTATGTAAAAGTTTCAGGTCACTAGATCTCAAAGCTTATTCTAAAGATGCAAGCGGAGTATTTTGTCGGTATCCCCTATTACGTTGAGAATGTAGGTTACGTCCCAGCTTTTCTGGATCTTTAATCACTTTTTGGCATCTTTTAACAATATTTCCGTAAAAAATGAGGATTAGAAATGCCAATAGTAATAAGCTGTTTGCGAGTTACGCCATATTTAGATATTAAATGTTCATATCTATAATAAAACTTCTTAAAAGTATTCAACAACTTAAGAAATCTGTAACCTTGTTGTAAAGGTTTGGCTGTGTAAGTGAGGTTACGTTCATTAAAATCGTCAGGAGTATAACAAACACGTGCAAATCGTACTAGTTAAGAAATTCACACCCCATAGGATGGAGCTAGATTAATGTCGCCGTCAAGGAAAGGGAAATTGGTAATAGTGAAATCAAAATCATCCCTTTTATCATATATTTTAGTATTTATTTTACCAGAGAGAGTCAATAATGATAGTTAGATCCAGAAAGGACAGTATTTTGCGTAATTGTTAGCTTTATTTAATTTCAGATCCGGGTAAATGATGTCTACATAATCTAAAAAGTAGGGATATTCAATAGTAAAGATATCGTCAATATGCCTGATGTTATCATTGAAAATGGAAATAAATTTATCCCTGTTAGGTATGGATCCGTTTTGAAGTTTTTTCATGAAGTCTCGTTCGTAACAGAACAGAAAAAGATCTGCAATGAGAGGTGCACAATTTGTACAAAGCCTTTAAAATACATGGTGAAAACAAGCAAAGGAACAACGCTTTTATTGTTGTTCTTCATCTTGAAGTCACTATGAGGCCTTTATTGATGTGAAAATTTCCAGATATTTTACTTAAGAATTGAATGCATCATTTTGAAGTTTCAATGGGGTATGAAAGTGTTGACCGAAGCACATTTTCATGAAGCGCGGTAGCATTATTCAAAATAATGCATTCTATTCTTATAGTTACATTTTAACCGAAATTTTAAAAAAACACATTTTATTTTTTTTTTTTTTTTTATTAGAAAAGTACATCATAAGCATTGGTATTCTATTTTTACAAAACAACGGCAGTAGAATACGGAAGGATCAAAGGAGTGAAATTTACAAAAATCGAAGTCCAATGATACGGCCAAAACGAGAACAAAGAAAACAATGACGTTAGACACAAAAAACAATGAGGTTAGACAGATACAAAGCACGGAAACAGAAATTACAACATTCAAAACAAAGGCACTCACAGTGTGAACTCCAGTGAAACTGAGAGTGACATCAGGTGCTCCGGGAGGGTAAGCATGTCCTGCTCTGGTAACAGAACCCGTCACACTGTGAGTGAATGTCAAAGTCGGTAGTCTAATCCGGGAAGACGTGAATCTAGCTAAAAAATGTCCACATCTATTTGGGATACTGACACGTCATATCTTTCAATGATGTTATGGTGATGGCCATAAAATTTCTTGAGGGATGAAATTAACATAGGTTGAACAAATCCCTGACTAAGCAGATTTTGGGACAATGTTTGTTTTAATCACTGTACAAACTACACGCCCGACAGTAACGAATCAACTGTGAAATGTACACTCCATAGGCTGGAGAGGTAGATATGTTGCTGCTAAGAAGTCCGCCAGGTGAACATGTGGTCAAATGTGTTTCACGGGAATTGCAACTTCACTTTATGTTTGGGTACCCATAAACCGGTTTAACCCTACCGCTGGCTTTTGCTAGTGCCGGTACCAAGTCCGGCTGTCCCGAGTTCCTATCATTGTCTACATTGGTCTTTTGTCTTATACGTGTTTTTCTTGTGTAGTTCCCTTGCAAATTGTTGCATGTAATTATAATTTTCAGCCATTGTAGGTGTTTCCTGTTATCCATTTTTTAACATTCACATTTATATGCCACGTGATCGGTGTTCACCTATCAAATTAAAGGAATTCAAATGAATATGCATGAAATGTAATTATTTGAAAGTTACGCGTCAGTTAGCTTTTATTCATGTGAATATGTTCGATTTTTTTTTATATTTCAATAGCTGAAATAAGTATGCAAGGAAGTCCCATCAATAAAGATTGAGAAAAATGGATTGCAAGATGACAATCTCAGAACCCTTAGCATGAATGAAGTTTATTTAATTCATTACTTTCTATGCCCCTTTAATCTAAATATTAATTTGCACTGTGTATTTCAAACCATATACATTAATGCATTTTGTGTAACTCATCTAAAATTATAAAGACTTGTTAATATAAAAATAGGGATCCATCAACTTACAGCATATTCCTGATCGACTGTTTTGGTTGTTAAACGGATTACGTTGTTTTATTCACGATTTTCTGTCATTAAAACGAAACAGAAGTAAAAAATCAATTTTCAGTGTAAATATCAATTTATTGCGACTTCAGCATGTTTTGTGGAGTTCCTAGAATGTTGGCGTAACTATATATCAAATTATTTTAATATGAAATACCATATTTTATCGAAAAAGTATCTGTTCTTAAATAAAGAAAGCAATCACTTGAAATGGGGACAGTCATTTTTTCCCTCTTTTGGCTTTATTAATTTTTTATTATTTTCTTTGGGAGGGGTGTTCTCGTTTTATTCAGTCCATATCTTTTCCTCTTAATTCATTAGGACTTAGAAAGGATGATGATTGGAATGAACTCTTGAAAATCAAAATAAATAGCTTGAAAAACACCTCACAACACCTTTTATCTATGCAAAGAATACTCTCTAATTATAAAATGATCTACATGATAGAATCTCCTTTTTTAAAAGCTGACTTGGCACCATAAGAAGACACATAAGTTGTTGAAATGGCCATATTCATAAACTAAATTCACTGCAACTTCGGTATTTGCCATTGTAATGGTATCTCAATCGTTGGTAAATGGTTCTAGCCTACGGATTATTGAAAAAAGTGTAAAGGTATCTAGTAATATAATAAAGTCAGTAGTACATGTAATGAAACGCATGTCAATTTGTGCAATATACAGGTTATTGGCAAAGAGACTAATGTCAGAATTACTGGCTGGATGCCAAGGTCATTATTTAAATGGTAACGGCATATAGTCTCCGGACCGAAATACCCTATTATTACAGTAATATTTTTGTTTAAATAAAAATATTAAACATTTCAAGTATATCAAACACTGGAGGATTTTCCCAATTTCCCTTGCAAAAGTGTCCATTAAGCCATTTCAAGATTGGCGCCCATGATTTCAGTAATTTATCTCATAGCTTAGATTTTTAAGAATATTTTATACATGTTCTTGAAACATACTGCACGTTTGGGGAAAGGATTCACTTATATACTAGTATCGTATTTTTGTATATATTTGACAACCGGAAGTGAATTGCACCGGCTTTGTGGAAAGTCTATCAAACATTTTATTATCTCTGGTAATGCATTGGTATTGTGGAATTCAATCGATCATTCTATAATCTCTTTAAATATACTGGTACTGTGAAACAACAGCAGTAGAATACCGAAGGAACAAAGGGGTGAAATTCACAACAATCGATCATTCTATAATTCCTTTAAATGCACTGGTACTGTGGAAGGTCTATCGATCATTCTATAATTCCTTTAAATGCACTGGTCCTGTGGAAGGTCTATCGATCATTCTGTAATCCCTTTAAATGAACTGGTACTGTGGAAGGTCTATCGATCATTCTATAATTCCTTTTAATGCACTGGTACTGTGGAAGGTCTATCGATCATTCTGTAATCCCTTTTAATGCACTGGTAGTGGAAGGTCCAGCGATCATTATATAATCCATTTTAATGAACTGGTACTGTGGAAGGTCTATCGATCATTCTAACATGACGTCCTTTAATCTCCTTGTGTCCATAACCGTGGTAAAATCCGCGTACATTCGTGGGTATTTTCAGGACAATCGACGGTACTTTTTATAACGTCATAGACAGTTCGACGACAATTTTTGCAGTGTCCTAGAACAAAACGTCATACTTTACGGGGTGAAATGGCTGTTTCACCTATGAATATAAAGACGAATTCATCTCTTCTGTACCATGAAAGTGTCATATTATAGAATCGGAATAATTCACGGGAGCGTGAATATATGGCAGTTTTACCACGGGTTTGCCCTTTATGCCTATACTGCACCTCGCGCATATGCTCGGGGTAAAATATTTGTCATAAAAGACCAACCCGAGGTAAAATCGCCATATATTCACGCTCCCGTGAATTATTTCTTAATTCTATAATTCCATTTAATGAACTGATACTGTGGAAGGTCTATCGATCTTTCTGTTTTCTCTTTAAGTATATTGATACTGTGGAATGTCTATCGATCATTCTATAATCTCTTTTAATGCACTGGAACTGTGGAAGATCTAACGATTATTCTGATATCTGCTTTAATCCACTGATACTGTGGAAGGTCAATAAATAATTCTTTGAATTTTTCAATAAACTGGCACAGTGGAAGGTCTATCGATCATTCTGTGTTCCCTTTTTATACACCAGTACTATGTAAGGTCTATCGTTCATTCTGTGTTAACTTTAAATACACTGGTACTGTGGAAGGTCTATCGATCATTTTATAATCACTTTTAATACAATGGTACTCATCATTCTGTTTTCTCTTAATGCACCGGTACTATGGAAGGTCTATCGAGCATTCTGTTGTCTCTTTTAATGCAATAGAACTGTGAAGCCTTAAGATTATAAACTATAATGATCAAAAGGTCATGGGAAATGTAGAATATTGACATTAGAAAGATCAAGTTTCCCAATCGAAATACATAAGTGATGCAGTTGTAAATGTCGTCAATATCATAATGTGGGCAGTCCCGCCAAATTTGTTTTAAAATAATTTGGATATATCTCAAGGGTCCAGTCAACAAAAGTAGACATCTTTTACAGAAAAAAAAAACATTTAGACGACTCTACTGTTTTTTGTATATAGATATCAAATTAGAACACTATTACTTCAGAATCTAATTTCAACAGAAACTTCGATATTTTTTTATTCCCAATGTTTGAATACTTTATTTACATCTGATATTGACTTGGTACTATTAACCTATTTCCGAGTGAAGATGTTTAGGTTTGTTTCTAGAATTAAATCAAATTTTAATCCAACTTAATTTTTTCTTTACAGAGGGTAAATGTAATAAGCACATAGCATTGAGAAAGAATCAACATACGTTGCGACCATGCCTTCTTTAAAAGCATTTTTTATCTAAATTACACAGAAATTTTAACTCTTACATTTCTATCTATCCTGACATTGTACAACGCCCTTCGTGGCAACTCTATAACACCATTTCCCGTATCACAAGATACAGTAGCCACTTATAATTTCTACGTAAATGCCTGAGACACAAAGTCATACCCAAAGGTTTTACTCATTCCTTCAATCCGTCGTTTGCTATTTCCAACCAAACCCTCTTTGCCACTCAGCTACACCGAGTTTCACAAAGATACTCTTTGTCCCTCATCAGACTTCAGGTTCAGGCCTTACAACAACAAATTGCAGTTTTTCAAACTCAAAAAATTAATTATAAAAAGCAACTGCAATCCTCTTGCCATCTTACACTCGCTCAACATATCGTTTCCTATATTCGTAGTTTGAATTCTAAGATATACAACTTTCTGATTAATTGCAAGAGTCGTAAATTTAACAATCTTATTCCGAATACAACAGAAGTTATTCCCAACATTGTCCCCTCTGACCAGGCTACATCGCCCCATTTGGATATTTTGATGAACAAGCCCCACTAACTCTTGAGACTGTGAAATGTGTACCAGATACAGTTGTGTTGTCCCCTGCTGAAACTAGTCTCCTGTCCAAAGGTCTAAATTTTGTGCCTACGACACCAGTTGCCGACCAGTTTCAAAATCATACTGATATTCAGTCTTTTTTCCGTCGTCTCCTTCTCAAGGCTTTCTTTGCAGATAAAGACACCGAGGAGGATGTATGTCCAAAACAAGATCTGGCCTCGTTATTCCAAAAATTCAACCATAAACCCTACACATTCACTCCAAAGTCTTCCTGGTTTCCCACCCTAAAACATTATTAGCCGAAATTTCTAATTTGAAAACTCAACCTCTGAAAAAACATAACTTGACTTCTGAGGAATAATCAGCCCTTCGTCAACTAAAAATGAGACCGGACATTGTCATCAAACCTGCAGACAAGGGTGGTGCGGTTGTTGCTTGGGATGTAAACTGTTATGTTCGGGAAGCTGAAACTCAATTGTCTAATGGCCGTTTTTACCACAAACTGGAAAACAATAATACAAAAGAGAATCACAAACTAGTCAAAGATCTCATCTCCAATGCCATTGAGTCAGAAATTTTTCCGTCTGAGGCTAAGCGTTTAATTGTCTCTGAGCATAGAACTTCCCGTTTTTATATGCTACCTAAAATTCACAAGCTCCATAACCCAGGAAGACCAATAGTGTCAGCTTGCAGCTGTCCTACAGAAAACATTTCTAGTTTGCTGCATGATATTTTCATGCCGATCGTTGAAACTCTCCAGACATTTGTCAAGGATACTAACCATGCCTTGAACATTTTCAACGATTTAAAATTCAACGGTGTACGACGCAAGATTTTCACCATGGACATCACTGCCCTTTATACAAGCATACCTAATACTGATGCGATTTTGGCAGTCAAACATTTTTTGGACAGGAGACCCAATCCCAATTTTGACACGGACATTATTTTGAGATTGACGGAACTTGTCCTCAATCTCAATACTTTTCAGTTTAATGGGGATTTTTTACAGTCAAACAGGTGGAGTTGCCATGGGTACAAAAATGGGTCCTAGTTTTGCTTGCTTGTTTGTCGGATACCTGGAGGAAAAAATGTTTACAGAGTTCAACGGTCCCCTTCCTGATCTTTACAAAAGATACATAGATGATATTTTCGGTGTTTCTAGTAATTCTGATCAGGAACTCCAAAGTTTCATTGGCTTTGTATCGTCTTACCATCCAGCCATAAAATATACTTTCACTGTAAGTGAATTTAGACATTTCATGCAGGGTATCCGACTATGGCATTGAAACTTCGATCTTCTATCAACCCACTGATGCTCATTGTTACCTTAATTACAACTCTTCTCATCCTAAAACCTGCAAGGATGCTATTCCTAAGTCGCAATTTGTAAGACTTAGGCGTCTTTGCAGTGATGAAAATGATTTCAGAATACAGTGTAACAAAATGACATCGTTCTTCACTTCAAGGGGATATCCCAAAGCTGTTGTTGACAGGGCCTCGGAATCCGTTTGTAAACAGAATAGACAACATATTCTGCGTCCAAAACGCAAGTCACAGAATGACAGAGTACCTCTTGTTCTCAATTACCATCCCCACAATAGAGCCATCCGCAACATTCTCTTGAATAATTTTAAGAGCATTGTTATGGAAGACAGTTTGATGGCTGATGTTTTTCAATCAGTGCCCCTCATGGCTTTTCGTCGCGGTAAATCTCTTTGCGAGCATCTAGTCAGCAGTAACTTAAAATCTAAAGTAGTGCTGGCTAATTACAGGGACACTAAAGGATGTAAAAGATCGGGATGTGTTACCTGTCCCCATACTCTTGAAACCAACGAAATTCGAGGTCCTGACAACACATTTACCATACACAATGGATACACATGCACAACACAGAATCTGGTATATGCTATCGTATGTGGGCAGTGTCATAAGATATACATAGGGGAGACCTGCCGAGGACTGGGTGACCGCTTTGCGGAACACATCCGCTCTGTCCGTAATAATACGGATTGCCCAGTCGGCAATCATTTCAGACTCCCTAACCACTGCCCACAAGATATGCAAGTAACAGTGCTAATAAAATTACATGGAGGCCAAGACAATAGACGTACGTTGGAACAACGGATTATTTTCAGACTAGGCACTTTAAAACCCAGGGGTTTAAACGTAAAACGATCATTCTATGACTAATGAGTCTCGATGTCGTATGTTCTCAGTGGCTGGAATGTTGATAATGTTGCTAATAGTGTACATATAATGTCAAAGATTTTTACCTGTATCATATACATTATTTTTAACACTGTACACACAATGTCAAAGATGTTTTACCTGTAACAACATATTATTTTTTAACTACTACTTCATTCATTACGACCCACTCGTAGACGACAGATTTGTCGAAATATATCGGTCGACCTTTTTATTGTTTCTATTCTTTTATTTTGCCATGTTTTTTTTTTGTGCTTTAGGTCATATTTTAGATTATAAATTCATCCCTTTTAACAGCTCTCATACTCATGTATCTCGTTATTTTGTTACTTTATTTTTAAACAAAAGGAAATGTTTTTATAAGCAAATGTTTGCTCATTAAAATCTTAACAATTAACATGTACTGATTAAATGTCGTCGCATGAGAATTTAAGTGATCTATCTCCATTTTTGTAAAATTTCAGCTGAGGTGGCAAACTAACTTTAAAGTACATGTTCTATCTCCATAAAAAATCACAAGGTCCCCTGTGCTGTCATTTAAGAGCTATAAACAATAATTAAATGATCTATCTCCAAAATGGATTTGAATTCAGTATTAAACTGTATCAAGTTCTAAACCAATCAATGTTCTCTATTGGTGCCATGTGACAAAAGTTATCCAATCAGATTAGTATAAACGATTGAGATTATTTGTGTCCTGTAATTATTCCTTTACAGTAATTTTTCATAAGTTTTATGGATTATTTTGCAGTAAAAAGGCTAGATCAATGTTTCTTTTATATGTATTCAAGCAAAATTATAATCCAAATAACTTAAGGTTTCTATAATTTGGTGTTATAAGGAGATAAACCATTTTAGTTTTCAAAGAAATGACATACAAAGCATAAAGTTTTTTTATATATGTATTATCAACATTAATTAAAACAAAAATATTATAAATTTTACACTTTATAGCTTAATCTTGAAGATAGTTTATTTTTGTTATAGTCAAATATGTTTTCAAATATTTACAAAACTCGAGAGACATATGAATCGATCCTATTCAACCCATATATTTGTTAACTGAAAGGGTCTGATTATTTTATTCTTAGGTTTAAATCACTTACATTTTTACAGTCTGTGGGAGAAGTTTACTACATAACTTTGCATTAAGTTAAGGTAACATCATAAGGCGATTCAGCGCCCAAGGTTTTTGTTCAGCAGGGTGAGAAGTAGGTATTTTTCTGAGAAGAAAGTATATATATTCTGTGTAGCTGTTTGCATTAACAAGCATATTTTTTATTTAGTTCATGTAGAGGTATGATCTTAAATTTTTCTCGTGTGCCCTTTGCAAAAGCATAAATTGTTTTAAATAAACACAGTCCAGCTAGTGCAAGTGTTCTAAAGAAGTTCGGCTGACTCTAAGTTACTAAAAGTATCCTAAAGACTTGTCACAAAAAATACTTCGAATTCCCTTCGCAATTCAGTGCAAATGTATTTGAGTCTGAGTTAGTGCAATTATCATTAACGGTTACAAAAACTTCAAGCACTTCGGAAAAAATACCATGATACCTCCGTAAACAGAAACTTTGGAATTTCCAAAAGATCATACAGTATTTGCTTTTTGTAAAATAAACAAACAATATTTCAGTACCTTAATTATTAAAACAAAAAGCAGTAATGAAGTTTACGTATCTTTAAATGCATGACGTGTGTATGTAAATTTTGTGTTATTATCGCCAAATTCTGGGATATTCAGTTTCGTTGGTTTTGTCTCTTCGTCCATTTATCATGTTTTCTCTTAACATGCAGTTATTCTACGATTTTTGTCTCGCCTGCGACGAAAGTCGCGGAAAGCGAGACATAGGTGTGCAAAGTATGACGGGGGCGGCGGTGGCGGTGGCGACGGCGTAAACTCAAGTTATTTTATAGAACCCTTTGTTGTAGGACCTTTATATTTGGTCCATAGGTAGCTTACTGCGAACCCTATCTGGCGGACACAAAATCGTGTGACCTTGATCTATATTTCGCGGTCCAGTGTCTAGGTTAAGTTTTTTTGCTTAAGACTATTTCTCAATAACTACAAGCTATAGGTCAATGATATTTGATATATAACTTGGTCTTGGTTAGAACATGTCAGTCTGTTATATGGTTTTGACCTTGACCTAAATTTCACGGTCCAGTGACCAGGTTAAGGTTTTTTGCTTTAGTCTGTTTTTCAATAACTGCAAGCTATAGGTCAGTGATTCAAGGTATATAGCTTGGTCTTGGTTAGTACATGTCAGTCTGCCATATGGCTTTTGACCTTGACCTCAATTTCACGGTCCAGTTCCCAGGTTAAGTTTTTTCGCTCAAGCCTGTTTCTCAATAACTGCAAGCTATAGGTCAATGATATTTAGTAAATAGCTTGATATTGGTAAGTACATGTCAGTCTGCAAAATGGCTTTTGACCTTGACCTCAATTTCATGGTCCAGTGACCAGGTTAAGTTTTTTTGCTCAAGTCTGTGTTTCAATAACTACAAGTGATATGTCAATAAGTTATAGCTTGATCTTGGTTGGTACATATGGCTTTTGACCTTGACCTCAATTTCATGGTCTAATGAACATAGTTAAGTTTTTCTGATTTGAACAGTTTCTCAATTGCTGTAAGTGGTGGGGTAATGATATTAGGCTTTTAGGTTGCTCTTAAGTAGAACATGACTTAGCGACCAAACAGGGACGGGCGAGACATCTATCAGGGTCCACTCTTGTTGCATTTATGGTTTGAGTTTTTCAGTAATAAAAAATGCATAAACTTTACAGATGCGCAATAAGGTTCCGTTTCTTGATATTGGTCTTGCAGGAAGACACAAGATCGTCTTTTCAAGCACCTGGCATGCGTCACGAACTCCTATTTTTTATTCAGATTTTCAGTGTTTTCCGTGTAGAATTGTTGAATGTATACCGTAGATGTGCAATAAATTAAACTTTCACAATTTTGATTCTTGTTCCATTTCAATTAAGCTTCAAGAAAATGTTATTTTTTTTTAAGATTTTTATATTTTAGTATATACAATCAGAGCTCTGGCATATAATCTGATAATCTTGCCAGTCATAACTCTGAATCCTTGAATTTAGAAATGTGATTCAAATTTTAACAGTTTCCATGAAACTTTCAAAGACCAATTACATTTTTCTACTACCTCATTTGTTCCCAAAGAATCCTTTTTGAAATGGAATGTCAAAGTTTTCTTCAATAGAATATGAAAAAGTATGAGATGCAGAAAACAATATTTGCTTTTTTGGGGGATGAATGAATTGTGATTCGAAATAAATATAGGTATTTTTTAACAGAAAAAGGGTTGTTACCTTTGCCTACTCATTGTTTTATTGCATTAAAAAAGGAAAAAAAAAGAAAAAAACTGAATAGAATTAATTAGAAAATCGGTTAAAAGTGTAGTACGTACTCTATCCTTTTATATGGCGTATAAAAGTAAGATTCTGTATATTTCGTTCAATTATCAAAAGAAATAATTATTTATTGAATATCCATTTTTGTTTTTTCATATTTTGCTACATTTCCTATTTACATGCACACTAAATGTTAAGTTTTAAACTGTTTTATTTGACATTACATTTTAATACTGAGGAAAAGTAAGTAAAATGTTTCATAAATGTTCTAGTTCCCAATGAAAATTTGACTTTTCTAGTTTTCAACGCTTTGTTTCTTTTTAAAAGTGGGATTTCTACTCTCGGCAAGACCCCTTCTACCTTCAAACTTAAACCTGCGGTAAGGCTAAAGATATCAACTCCAAAACATTCAAATCCATTTTCCCAAAAATTGCAGTTTTGGGACATACATCAGTTTAATTCTAATGCGACGATGTGTAAAACTGTTTAAAAAGATAAACATTCCTAAGGAAACAACGGCAGCAGAATACACTTCGTACTTCAATTACTGTGGAGGTACTTTTATTCGTGGACATCAATTTTCGTGGTTTTCATAATTATGACTATTTCGTGGGATCTTAAATTTGTAGTTTCGGATTCGATCCATTTAATTCCTACGGAAAAATATGCATTTCGTTTGGAAATTAATTTCGTAGTTTAAACAAACCATGAAATCCAAGAAAATTGGAACCCAGAGAACAATAGTACTTTCACAGTATTTGAAGTGAAAAATTATACAGAAAATTGATGTTACTAAATTACCATAACAGCAAAACAATTTGGCATCGCGAAATTTTAAATTTGAAGCAGAGAAGATACAGGAAACACCTACAATGACCGAAAATCACAATCTTTTCTTTGTAAACTTTTATTGTGAAATTCCATCACAAATCGTGAAAGTTTATTTGAACAGAAATTGGAGAGTTGCGACCTTAGTTCAAAAGGTAGTGAGACAAGCAAGATAAATG
>MJUU01041073.1:107921-150331 GCA_002080025.1 Modiolus philippinarum
TATATATATATATATATATATATATATATATATGTATAAAACGAATACTGTATATGTGCGAAAACGATGATATGGTACATTTGCATTTTTTTTTCTTCCAGTATTAAATCAAATCTCGGCAATAAGCAAATTGAAAACTAAACTAATAGCAATTTATCAGTTCTCATGATATATTAAATATATTGAAACATTTTGTTAGAAATAAAGAGTCGAGAAATATATACAAACAATTCTAATATGGCTTCCTGTATTAGCTTTGTAAATAGAGTCATGTTATAATACCAATATAACACTCTTAGCACATGCGCAAAAGATGCATAGTTTCTGTTGCATATTTTATATCTATTTTACATTTTAACTGTCAAAATCTACCATCCACTAACAAATTTTTAATTAAATTTGTTTCCGAAATTCATTGTAGCATTGTTTTCTATTTGAAAAGGCAATGTTCGGGACAAACTTTAATTTTCCTACTCGTGACGTCACAAATAAAATCGTAATGTCCGGTTCGTAAGCAGCGTTGATTGGAAAGTTTGAATGGAGATTTAGAGGACTTGAGGCATTTTCTACAGTTAAAAAAGCAATTACAAATGTAAATCAAACAAAAGTCAGCTTTTATTGTATTTGTTGAAAGTTTTTTTGTCAGTGAGTTTGTTTATCAAAATCAAAATGTTACGCAACCATTAGATAGTCGCTGCTCGCTTCGGATATAAAATGGGTGAAATTTCCATATTAGAATCGAAATAAACCATACCCGCCAAATACTATATTGTCATTATAACATGGGCTTTCGTTGCTTTTGCATATTTTACCCCTCGCTAACGCTCGGGATAAAATATTTGCAAAAACAACTCAAGCCCATGTTATAATGACAATATAGTATGGCGGCCATGTTTTATTTCTTAATTAAATTCTATGGTTATTGCATGAATTATGGGGATATTATCCCGATTTGAATTTAATATTGCATGAGCTTGCGAGTGCAGTTACAAGGGACAATATTTCTCAATATTCATGCAGAGTAGTAATTTCTGTTTAAGAGGGATTTTTGTTTGCAATCTCAATATTCATGCAGAGCAGTAATTTCTGTTTATGAGGGATTTTTGTTTGCAATGATGTCAAAAAGTATCAGTTGTATTTGCACTAGTACAATATGAAAATGTATTGCACGATACCTTTTGGTTGTTTTCTGGAGGAAATGTTTTACTATATAGTAAAAATCATGGCAGCATGACGACAAATGTAAATACCAGTATGTCTTAAATGTGGGTGGACCATTTTTGGTTTTTTTTTTGTGTGTCTTTTTCTTTTTTTTTATTTTATTTTTTGGTAAAATATTTTGTTACTAGGATTTGAACGTTTAATGTTCAAATATTTCGTTTAAAGTATCGTACTTTGCAATTATAAAATGGTGGAGCAAGGTACTTGAACACTAACTGAAAAATAAAAGAAGGAGAGGGTTATAATAAATAATATACTGCTGTCGTTTGTAAATTTATGTTTCACAAGTTATTAAACGGTTTATTTATATCGGATAAAGAAGAATAAAGGAGTCTTCACTCACAAAGGATAACACGACCCGTAAAAAAACAGGTCATAATCAGACTCTGTCATGAATACATTCAATTTTTGATAAGTTAATTGATAATTATAAAATTTATTGGAAGAGCAGTATTTTTGATGATAGTAAATCTGTTCACGGTAATAAATTGAGGACATTATTGATAAGTATACAGTAAAAAATTTTACCAAAATAAAAATAAGCAATAGCAAACTTGCAATTGAACAAGGTAGACATACTGGTACATCTGTTGAAAATAGAATGTGCCCACTGTGTAAATTACAGGTAGAAGACGAATATCATTTTCTTATTGAATGCATTAAACTAATTGATATAAGAGAAAAACTTTTTTCAGATATTATTAATATAATTCCATCTTTTGGAGGTCTAGATACCAGATCTCAATTTAATTTTTTATTTACTTGTCAAGAATATGATGTTGTTAAAATTATTGTAACTAAAATCAGTGAAATGTACAACTTCAGAAATGCTTTTCTAATTATTGGTAACTAAAATGATACTGACATATATATATTATTTTTATTATTATCATATATTTATAAAAGGTCATAATACTTTTATCCTGTATACTAAATCGAAGCAGCGTCACCTCAAATATGAAAGAAAATAGTGAATTTACTAAATGGATCAGGCATGTGTCTTAAATTGAATATGTGTAAAATGTGTTGTAGTTAATTAATTATTGCTGTTTATTATTTTGTATTGTGTATGTGTTGATAACAATCCTATAGTTTGGATTTTATATCAATAAAATATTCTGATTCTGAATACGGCTATGTGTGTGTGCGTAATTTAGACACGTTGGCAAACGAAAATTGAAACAAAAAGAGAGTAGGGGAAATTCTTACAATGCAAATTTCAGAAACAGAAAAGGACAAAGTTATGCAATGGGGAGACACTCCTTAATTTTTGTTAAATGGGGACATTACAAATTTCAAAATAAAATAAGTTTCCGGGCCAGCTATACAGGGTTCGTGAGTACCCTCGGAAGATTAAACAAATAAACAAGTTATTTGTACCGCGCCTACAGTAGGGTACAGACAAACCCTATCGTCCAAGTAAAGTTGGGGAGCAGTCATGAACTTGAACTTGGAGCAATCATAGAATCCTGACTGCTCTCTCCGAGAAGTTAAAATTGAATGATCAAGAAGTAAGTCAAGTAAAGTTCATTTAAAGTCAGTTTAAGTAAAACAATACAATAACTTTAAATACTATTAATTTAATACATAAGAGCTGTCAGGGCTCTATGACCAGAATAGGTCAGAGAATTCAGGGTTCTTCGACAGGACAGGTCAGCGCAGTCAGGGCTCTAGAACAGTTCTAAAATTAAGTTACAGAAGTTTTTATGACTGGTCTAAGTTAACTTGACAACGGTCCTAAGTAAACTTAGAGGAGCTTTTACGAGAGGTTATGTCTGCACCATACTGTTCTTGTTCATTATTCTGTAGAGGTATGAAAAAAAAATAGGTTTTTGATAGGTGTTAAATGGGGATTGTGGTAGTTTTCACTGCTTTTTCTTGTCAGTTGAGCTGTATTCTGCTTTGCCTCCTTCATTACTGGGAAATGCATGTGCCAGTTCAATATGTACTCATTTTTCCTAAGTAAGTACATCGAGATATGTTTTCAAATATGTGGTTTGGCCATGACATTAACATAATGTATTTTCTACCAGAAACATGAATAATGTTTTGATATATGATCCATAAAAAGATTCTTTTTTTTTTGAGCTTGATTTGCGAAGTATACCTCTAATAATAGTAATGATACATGTTAACAAAGAAACCCAAAACATAAACATAAAAATTCAGTGGTTAAAGCATGTATCTTCATTATTATTGCTTAGTATTTCGTGCTCGCAATAGTAGTATAACACGTTACCCTAGAACACTTTTGACGAGGTGCCCCGTAGTGCATTCGTTGTAAAATATTTTGTTGGTACCTCAATTTTCCCTAATTTTATGCAAATTAGTTCAGGAGGGAATTTTTGGTGTTACTAAAACTAGAATTCAACCCCGATCATAACCCTTACCCTAATGCTAACTCTACTTCTGATCCTAGCTCTCATCTTAGCTCTAACTAATAACCCTAACCCTGTCATTAACCCTAATCACTATCCATAACCCTAACCCTAGCCAGTGCCGAACCCTAATCGTAACCTAATCCATACTGTAACTGTATCATTACCCTGGCCTTTACCCCTATCACTAGCCCTTAGCCCCTAACCCTAACCTATTATTGTAGTACTTTTTATTCGAGTATTACTTTAGTATTAGAGTAATTTCCCGTTTCTCGTAATCCTAACCTATAACCCTATCCTATTATTGCAGTACTTTTTATTCTAGTATGTGCTTAGTATTAGAGTTATTTCCCTTTCCAATGGCCCCTAACCCTAATCTATCACCTTAATTCCAACTTTTAGCTGTAGTGTATTAATCAGAAATAGTGATACAACACGACTTACTCTTACCAACCTAACCCTAACGAAATCTTAGGATGTTTTCAATCAGATCCGCGTTCATCAACCATAGCCCATGTATCTGATTATTAAGGTCTTTCACCACAGTGAAAGTCCTTATTGTAATTCTTCTGATTATTATTATTATTATTATTATTATTCTTTTTCCGCCGCCCCGCTGCCTAAAAACTACGCGACATATCATTACGATACTTTGTGTGGTAGATCGGTCATACAACACGACAACAAATATGACCCTATTGTTCTGAACTATTTTTAGTAACGGAGTTATCTGCCCAACACCGAAAACCCTTATTAGAGGATAAACTCGAAAACCGTAAAAGATAGCTGATAAAATGTAATGTGAAAAATGTTTCTTAGGACATGACGGAACTTCGTTACATTTTGACCGAAACCGTGCGGTATGGTATTTTTTGAGTTATTGCCCTTTGAAAGTTTTGAGTTTCCGTCACAATTTATTTCTCAGAAACCGTAAGTCGTAGAGACCTGAAACTTGCACCATTGATCATGACTACACTTAAGCTTGAAAATGATGTCAAGGTCAAATGTCAACTTTGACCTTGACCTTTGACCTAACACCTTGTTAGTGGATAAAATCAGAAACCGTAAAAGATGGCTGAAAAGATGTAATGGGAAAAATGTTCATCTTCACGGGACGCAACTTTGTTAAATTTGGTCCGAAGAGATTCGACGACTTTTTATGTGAGTTATTGCCCTTTGAAAATTTTTGAGTTTCCGTCTATGCTAAATACTCCCAAACACTAAGCTGTAGAGACCTAACACCTGCACCATTGTTCATGACAAGACTTGACCTTTCAAATGATGTCAAAGTCAAAGGTGAATTGTAACCTTGACCTTTGACCTTGAACCTTGTTAGTGGATAAACTCGGAAACCGTAATAGACAGCTGATTAAATGTATTTGAGAAAATGTTATTCTTCCGTAAATGGTGGTTTACAGTGGGAGATGACCCTTGTGAGATCGATGCACGCGACCTCATCTCACACCGGTAAATGACCAACCAGACGTGCTGATTTTTGTGATACAACAATCGTAACCATGACTAAACGTCATTAAACACCTGACGTCATAATGTTAGGAACACTCAAATGGCGACAACATTGTTCACACGGTATAAGTTTCTAGACATTTCTATCCGTGTTTTACGGAAGAAATAGGAACTTGCATTCGGTCAAAATGAAAGATCGGGATATCTTTCACTCGTGTAAGAAATTCTACGTCTTTTACTCTCGTTCCGCTACGCTCCACTCGAGAAAAGACGAAATTTCTTACACTTGTGAAAGATAGCCCGATCTTTAATCTGACCTTATGCAAGATCCTATTAGTCTTAATGAGATCTACATTTGGTACATTGGGTCCAAAGTAATTGGACCATTGGTTTTGGACCTAGGGCCCTAAAACCATTTTTCGAGGTCCGATTTTAGGTTTTTTTGCTTATATCTCAAAAACTTTTAAAGATACATAGAAACTATAAAAGCTAAAATGTTCAGTTCCATGTGGCCGACAAAATGAGGTCAAGGTCAAAGGTCAAGGTCCTTTTTTGCCATAAAAGTCCTTAGCAACCGTAGGCAAAAAGTTTTGTAATGTTGTAAAGAGGAAATAAATGACAATGCCAACCGAAAGTGAGTATCATGTCCTTAGCAACAAGCTAATTTTTCGAAAAAGTCCTTAGCAACCGTAGGCAAAAAGTTTTGAAATGTTTTAAAGAGGAAATAAATGACAATGCCAACCGGAAATGACTATCATGTCCGTAGCAACAAACAAATTTTTCGAAAAAGTCCTTAGCAACCGTAGGCAAAAAGTTTTGAAATGTTTTAAAGAGGAAATAAATGACAATGCCAACCGAAAGTGACAATCATGTCCTTAGCAACAAACTTATTTTTTTTGAAAAAGTCCTTAGCAACCGTAGGCAAAAAAGTTATGTAACGTTGTAAAGAAGAAATAAATGACAATGCCAACCGGAAGTGACTATCAAGTCCTTAGCAACAAGCTAATTTTTCGAAAAAGTCCTTAGCAACCGTAGGCAAAAAGTTTTTTAATGTTGTTAAGAGGAAATAAATGACAATGCCAACCGGAAGTGAATATCATGTCCTTAGCAACAAGCTTATTTTTCGAAAAAGTCCTTAGCAACCGTAGGTAAAAAGTTTTGTAATGTTGTAAAAAGGAAATAAATGACAATGCCAACCAGAAGTGACTACCATTTCCTTAGCAACAAAGCTAATTTTTCGAAAAAGTCCTAAGCAACCGTAGACAAAAAGTTTTTGTAATGTTGTAAAGAGAAAATAAATGACAATGCAAACCGGAAGTGATTATCATGTCCTTAGCAACAAGCTAATTTTTCGAAAAAAAGCCTTAGCAACCGTTGAGCAAAAGAGTAATAAAGATCAGAACTTTTGTTTACACTGCATTTTGAACTGAAATAGACAACAAAATCAAACTCAAACATGTAATCATGGTGAAAACTGGTGAAAGACCTTGCAATTGTTCTCTGAACAATTGACCTTTTAATTATTATAGTGCTTCTTTTATGAGAGTTATTACCCTTTTTTGTAATATTTCCTTAGTATTAGAGTTATATCCCTTTCCCGTAACACTAACCTAATATGCTTTGATCATAATATGTTATTTATAGGTTTCATTATGAGTGAGGCTTGTATATCGCTTGTTATCAAATCGAGCTATTTAATTACACAATAATAATTAACGAACTTCAGCGGTAATTAAATAGCGAGATTTGATAACAAGCGATATACAAGCATCACGAGTTGCGAAACCTATTTCTCTTATGATAAACCATTCTGTCGTGTTCTCCCAATTATGTTAAGTTGGGAGAATTTAGTTGTGTTACATTGTGAATACATTGACGATTGATTATGTACTCTAAACTTATCCTTATAATGAATGTAAAGTCTAACAATTAATTTTCCCCGTATATAAAGTGGAAACTTTAAACAACGATAAGTGTTGTAGATGTAGAAACTATAGGATTATACGCACATGTACACAACAATCAATAGCAATGACAGGTACATGATTCCTCGCTTGTGACAAACCTGGGTGATAGCTCGGTTGAATTGTAATTAGTTTTAAATATCTATACAGTAATAAAATTAATTTCTGCTTGTCATTGAGTGAAAATGTTACGAATGATTTGTAATTAAATGTAGGTGTTAATTTTCTCTGTCTCTGTGGTAACTGAAACTGATGTCAATTTCCACGCGTCAATGATCCCAATACACACTACATCATAACAATGTCATCAACACAGAACACAGGAAGAAAATTAAACTTTATTTTTAGCAATAAAATATTTCAAGTGGCCAAAATATACTCAACTGTTTTGGGAGAATGAATTAATAGGTGTGTACACACGAAGCTCATTTTTTTCATTTCTTCTTGCCAATGGAATAAAAAATAATACAGACGACATAATGCAATGAGCACGGAATTTAAAAAAGAATTGCCATGACGTTGGTCTGACCTGATGTGTGAATTCTAGAACAACCAATGAAAATACAGCTGAAAAGTTATCTAATCGTATGAAGGGCCAATGAAATGATAGCATAAAAGTAATCACTAAGTGATACGAAAAATTATCTTATCGTGTAAGAAATATATATTGCTGCCACATCATAAGAGAATCTAGTATATGCAGATTAATATAGTTTTTTCCCATTTTTATAACCCTAACCTAAGTTGCTATGACAACTGACAATTTTGTTTGTACTTTTATTGCGTTGATATCATCTAATATTACTTTTTTTTTAAAGTCACCCTGCGTTTATCCTGACTTGTGACAGGCTATAACTATAGAGTTATAGGTCGCATTCACTTTTTTATTTTTTTTAAAATTTATATACATATACATATATTACATTATTTACAATACCTTATATATTACAATACAATAATCAAAACGCAAAAGGTCTTGTACTATAGTCCTCCATCACTACTCGTTTATCAAATACAATTCTGTAGTTTTTGTTATGGTTGACAGTAAGTAGAGTGAAATTGTCTCGAATAATTTTAGTCATTTCTCACCGTTCTAACATCGTTTTCTCTGTAGCAATATACCTGCATCCCCAGCATATGGAGTATATATTTCACAATTAATTCGTTACTGTAGAGCGTGCAGTACATACAGTGACTTTGTGGAAAGAGCAAAAGCACTGTTACAAAAACTGCTGAGTCAGGGATATGTTCAGCCTTTGTTACTTTCGTCCGTTCGGAAATTCTATGGCCGTCACCACGACATCATAGATAGATATGAAATGTAAGTGTCACAAATAAAAACTGACATTTTCAGCTAGATTCGCGTCTTCGCTGATTTGACATTACCGGTTTTGACTTTGAGGTATGAGCACAGCTCATTGTTGAAGGCCTCATGGTGACTTCAAGATGAAGAACAACAATAAAAGCGTTGTTCCTTTGCTTGTTTTTTACCATGTATTTGTAGAGACTTTGTCTCATGTGCATTTCCTCCATATCCTTTTATTCACCATTTACCCTGGATTGACCCACTGACAGTGAGACGGGTGCTGTGCACAGAGCAGGACATGCTTACCCTTCCGGGGCACCTGATGTCACTCTTGTTTATTGAGAGTTCACACTGTTAGTGCTTTAGTTTTTTGTGTTGTATATGTAATGTTCGTGTGTTTTGTGGGCATGTGGTGTCTTTGGTCTTCCGTCTTTTGGTGTTCTTGCTTTTGCCTTGTCTCTGGACTTTGATTTGTGTAATCTTGTGCTTTGTTCTGTCGGTATTCTACTGCCGTTGTTTCATTATGAATCACCATATCCTTGATCGTATCAAAGATGATTGTCTGACCGTTTTTGAAATTCAGTGTCAATCCTTTTACTTTACATACAATTTTTATTTCATTTTGTCCTGACACTTTATAACCATAATTTTTGGGTCCACCAGTTACAAACTCGGAAATTTGGTTTCCAGTCACTTCATCTGTAAGGTCTTCTAAATAATCTCCAAGTTCTGGTTTCCATTCTCCAGGTATCGACGAAAAAACGATTGAATCTGTGTCAGCGTACAGAACACGATAGTTCAGTTTCTTTAAATAACTGTAGAGTTTCAGTCGGGCATAAACAGTCGTATATGCTGCAATGATTACATTGATTCGTCCAGTTTCTTCGATAAATTCATCTTTGAATTGATATCATATACTAGTCATGGTATCACTGACGAAATTTATTCCCATGACAGCAATTTTGTCACTATATAAAATATTCAAGTACTTCTTCATTTCGGTGCAATATTCCTCTTTGAGCATGTTTGATCGTTGTCAAAATTTCCCCCAGAAGCTGTCTAACATTAGTTTTGCCAAGGCTCTCAATCCCGGGTTCTTCTTGATGTTCTCGTATTATAGGTGAATTCCCTTTTTCTCATAGTAGTCTCTGATGTATGTCCATTTATCATCTTCGGTGTGGCACCATTATGGCCAACCACTGGCTTCCTTTTTCATTTTCAGATACGTGTTAATATATTCTGTAAATAGTCCTCCTTTTTTTGTATTTGGATCATATTGTTCAATTTTTTCAAAATTCCAGACTTCGTAAATGTTATCGATCCGATATCCCCTTTCTAATGCTTTCTTTAATTCTTCCTGTCAATGCTCTTTCGTCATCTGTATGTTGACATGGTGTTTGTTGATTGGTTTCAGCACAAGTTTGACACAAAGTAAACAACAGTTTTTTGTTGATTTTATCTGGTAATACCGGAATGTAAAGTCCTCTAGGTGGCAATACTTTGCATTTGATTAATCCTTCATATTTCTGTATATCGTCGAATTGTTCAGTGATGATGTGTGGATGTCCCAATGGTATATTTCCGGTTTTATTGATGAACGGAAATAACGACGTCACATCGTAATAATCAATGTATTCACCATTAGATGTATCTTTGTACAGCGTAAAAGTTTCCGTTCTCCCGCCATAAAAATCATCTCTTGGGTTCTAGAGGAGTCACGTATTTCAAGGATTCAATAAAATGTTGAATGTTTGGATACGTCTGTATTTCTTTATCGAACTCGTATTCCCATTTTTCTGCATAAGTATAGCCTTGCTCTTCGATGTATCGTTTTTTTTCCAATGTGCGTTGATGTAATTCTTCCATAGTCATATTATTCACTGGGTTGACAGTAGCAGCACTATAACAGCGTTAACACCCATGCCAGAAGCAACCATGATATTCAAATACATGGTTGTCATAAAATCCATCAACTTTGTCAGATCCAATTTGTTTCTCTCCACCATTACGTGCGTGCTGTATCCGTATGTTATTGGCTGTAGCAATACATTGTAACCATTTCGTTGCCTTTAATGAGTGTTTCTCATAAGGACGGTATCCATGTGCAGGAATTATACTTATGGTATCCGGTTTCAAAAATAAAGTACGGAAGACGAGATTGCACGCAGATGCAATAGTAATGCAATCTTGAAAAGGATCGATACCTCCTTGGTTATGTACAGTTGTTATCTCGATGAATAATTCACGGAACTCCAAACAAGCTTCTCTCAGGATATCTACATCTGAACGAAAATAACTTAACAAATCTTACAACATGAATCTGATATTCTGGTATGCTGGCTTGAAACTTCTTAATTTCTTCTATTCCACAAAGTATAAATGGTACTCCAGCTTTGGCATGTAATCATATGGCTAATTCTTCTTGAATAACTTAACAGTTCTTGTTGACAGTTGAACGTGGAATCTTTGTTTTCGTTGTACCATTTCAGGAAAGTGGTTCTGTCTTCGGGTTTGATTTTATTCGGTTGGTAGAACTTCATATCCGGTAAATGATTCAGAATGGTACTTTGATTCTCTCTCGTGTTGAATAAGTGGGGAAAATATCCTTTTCGTAATTCGGTCAGTCCAAACATTTTTGGCAGTTTAGATAAAGCTGTAGGGAGCAAACTCATGGAATCGATAATCCGAATATTACAGGTTGGTATGGTGACGGCTATTCTTGTTGCCATTTGGAATCACTTCCGGTACTTTTCCATGACGGAACAGGATAACTGTCATATCCCTTAAAATTATGACATATAACAGTAGCGCCATTGTTTTGTCCAGAAAACATCCAGTTGCAAAAGGCATCGGTCGTGACTTCGTTTTCTCCACATTCTTCACACTTACTGGTTTCATTCAGAGCGTTATTCAAACACTTTAAGCATATTTTATGCACCACACATAAGTTGGGTTGGTGTTCGTAAACTCCACAGTTGATTTGTTTACAGTTGATACATTTTCCTGTCTCATCAGGTACATATCCTTGGTCACACTGAACTAGATCCTCCTGTGTACATTCACAATTTTACAATGTATTTGTAGAGATTTTGTCTCATTTGCATTTACTCCATATCCCGTCATTGTTAATTCAAAATCGAAGAAAATGTACGTTTGACTATCCGATCTTTTCGTTGACTTGCAGTAAGCATAAAGCACTGACGCTGGCATGCTGGTGATTACATCGTAATGGTGATTGTGATGATACAGATAGATCTTTTTATCACTTTCTTGACCTTTGTAAATTAAACTGTTGAACTGGTCCCGACTTACAACATGAATCTGATATTCTGGTATGCTGGCTTGAAACTTCTTAATTTCTTCTATTCCACAAGGTATAAATGGTACTCCAGCTTTGGCGTGTAATCATATGGCTAATTCTTCTTGAATCCGGCGTCCTTGTCGAATGGTGTCCCACTTTTCATGTCCATCCAATGGAGCTTTTGTAAAAGCTGTAATTATAGCACGTGTACATCACAGGTCGTCTTTGTTTTTGATTTGGATGATGCACGTTTTACTCTTTAAAAATCGATGAGTATTTAGGTAATTAGTTTTTACTTTTCCACTTCCGTTTGGCATATTAACATGAGTGACTTCCATATCTACTTCTTCTGTTAATCGAAACTCTTCATTGGATTGCAGAACTCGTTCTAGTTCGTTAAGTAAAAGTTCACTAGTCAGTTGATTTACCCGCAGAAATGGCATCGTAATCGGAAAGTCCAAATCTGATGATTGTAGAATAATCTGGATCAGCTCTTCTTGTTTGGCAAACATGGTAATTTCTTCCATAATAGCTTCAAATAGTTGATGTAATATCCTTAAAACTTTTTGTATACTATTAGCTTTGATGTCTTTGAACTGGACTTTATACTGTGTAGATTTCGTTTGGAAACGTGGAATCATTTTCTGTCCTTTAATTTTCAATTCATACATATCTTTTGGTGTTATGGCTGTATTCTTTGGTGTCTTTCCAAGTTATCTTTTTTCCGGTATTTTGCATCACATATGTTACATGGAAAACATATTTCCTCACTGTGTTTTCTTTTTTGTCTTTCAAAATTATTTTTTCTGGTAAACCGCTTTGGACATCGGTCACAGCAAAATTCAATATGGTCTTGGTGAAAATAATGACAGTGCTGCTGATGAGGAATAAATTACCGAAATGGCCATACAGCTCATTTAATTATTGCAGTTGAATTTAACATATGTGTTATGGTCTCATGTTCATTTACTCCATATCCTTTCGTAAAATATTTAAAACAGGAGTTTGTCTTTTAATGCAGTGTGGAGTTGGTAAAACAATTCTCCGTGGTAGAGATGTATGCTCTTTATTTTTCTAAAATATGGTGTACTTGTACATGAGATGATATCTCATGTGTACACTTTGTTTAATTACTATTATCTTTTACTTAAATTCTAAAACCGAAGGATTAACTCACTCCATCGTAGTTTTGTCCTAAGCTACATTTGATTTTACTGATTATTCGGATTTCGTTTGGTTTTATGCATTTTAAGCATTTTTTTTTTGAAATAATGGATTTCCATTGTTTGGGTTCTAGTGCTGCTGATGAGGAATACATTTCCGAAATGGCCATACAGTTCATTTAAATTATTGCAGTTGAAGTTAACATATGTGTTATGGTCTCATGTTCATTTACTCCATATCCTTTCGTAAAATATTCAATAATTCTTTTCATTTTATCAAATATTTGGTGACAACCGCAGCAGCGATTTTGGGCGTAACGTCGGCATGTTGCATCTGTCTCGCAGAATGTCAGTCCAGCGACTGAGGAAGCTAGTGACATGCGTCTTTATATTAGTTAAAAATATTTGTTTCGATGGCTGTGATTGGTCGGTTAATTTTGTAAGCAGGGATTTGATTGGTTTATTTTCCTGCATTCTGATTGGTCAATCCATTGCAAATGGAGGATTCTGATTGGTTGAAATTCCAGCAATTTGAGTGGTCAATATTTTGTACAGCTTCAATTTCATGGTCCCTTTTTTTGAAATATGTACACACTTTTTAGTGTTTTCGTTTTTAAATATTAATTCTTTTTTATTTTTTTTCTGTTAATTTTGTATGATTTTTAAATGTAATTGTTTAGTTTTTGCTATTGTTTTCAACTATTGTAAAAATGTTTAGTTGTGTTGTAAAAATATATACGTTTTTATGTGACTTTTGTCAAAATTATTCTTATTCTTTACAACTCTTTGTGTAAAATATTTCATTATGATGTAATTTTTCTAAATATTTACTAAAAATATACGCTTTATATACGTTTTTACAAGTTTTTGCTGATGCTGCACCTGATACGCGGCATATTTGCTGCTGCTGCTGCTCAATAGGGGTAGTACAAGGAATATCTTCTGCTGCTGCTGCTGCCCTATAGGGGTGTTACGAGGGGACATCTGATATTGCTGCTCCTGCCGTGGTGTTAGTTTTAAAGCGTTTGGGTGGTGGTGGTTGTGGTGTTGGTGGTGGTAGTAGAAGTTTTAATGTGTCTGGGTGGTGGTGCTGGTTTAATATGTTTTGGTTTTGGTGGTGGTGGTGGTGGTGGTTGTGGTGGACAGCAACTATATAGTGTCCTGGTGGTGCTGGTATCTTGATGTCGGTTGTGGTGGTGGTGATGGTTTTAAGGTATCTGGGTGGTGTTGGTGGTTTCGAGGTATCTGGGTGACGGTGGTGGTGGTGGTAATGGTTTTAAGGTAGCTGGGTATGTTTTTAAGATACCTGGGTGGTGGTGATGATGCCTTTGAAATTAGATCGGCCCTTATTCGGCCCTACGTCGGCCTTAAATCGTACTGTTGGTAATAGAGTTGTATGATAATGATGTATCAAACTCAGGTAAATTGATGCATCTAAAGTGATTGGTATAAGTTTTAAAGTGCCTATGGAGTACCGGTAGAAAGTTATCGGCCTTAATTTCTTAAATTGATCTTAACTCGGCCCAATTCGACCATAAACCGTACTATTGATAATAGAGTCATATGTTGATGGCTTCGGCTTGAAGTGATACATCTTAAGTGATTGGTATAAGTTTCAAAGTGCTATGAAGTACTGTTTACGACATATAGCCCTTTGTAAATTTGAGATATCGGCCTTAGGTCGGCCCTACAACGGCCTTAATCCTTAATATGAGTAAAAGATTCACATGATCTATGGTTTCGGGGTAATTTGATGTATGCTCATTATTTTTCTTAGATATGGTGTACTTGTACATGAGATAATATCTCATATGTACACTTTGTTCAATAACTATTATCTAAATTTATGTAAATTCTAAAACCTAAGGATTAACCCCCGCCATCGTAGTTTTGTCCTTATCTATATTTGATATTACTGATTATTCTGGTTTCTTTTGGTTTTATGCATTTTAAACATTTTTTTTAAATTATGGATTTCCTTTGTTTAGTTTCTGGTGCTGCTGGTGGGTGGTTGGTTTCCGAGGTGGCCGTACAGCTCATTAGAATTATTGCAGTTGGAGTTGGCATGTGTGTTGTGGTCTCATGTTCATTTACTCCATATCCTTTCGTGAAAAAGTTTTAAGGATATTACATCAACTATTTGAAGCTATGCTGGAAGAAATTACCATGTCTGCCAAACCAGAAGACCTGATCTAGATTATTCTACAATCACCAGATTTGGACTTTCCGATTACGATGCCATTTCTGCGGGTAAATCAACTGACTAGTGAACTTTTACTTAACGAACTAAAACGAGTTCTGCAATCCAATGAAGAGTTTCGATTAACAGTAGAAGTAGATATGGAAGTCACTCATGTTAACATACCAACCGGAAGTGGAAAAGTAAAAACTAATAACGTAAATACACTGATAGTGTGACGTGTGCCGCTAGCGGAGCAGGACATGCTTACCCTTCCGGAGCATCTGATGTCACTCCCGGTTTTCATGGGTGCCTTAGTTTTTAATGTCGTCTTTCCGTGCTTGTAGCTGTCTCACGTCCTTGTTTTTCTCTGTTGCCATTTTTGCCATGTCTTCGGATTTCGATTTTTGTAGTCTTCGCTTCCCTTGTTCCTTCGGCATTCTACTGCCGTTGTTTGTAAATACTCATCGATTTTTAGACAGTAAAACGTGCATCATCCAAATCAAAAACAACTGTGGTGTGCACGTGCTATAATTGCAGCAAAAGCTCGATTGGTGTCACTCTTGTTTATTGAGAGTTCACACTGTTAGTGCTTTAGTTTTTTGTGTTGTATATGTAACGTTCGTGTGTTTTGTGGGCATGTGGTGTCTTTGGTCTTCCGTCTTTTGGTGTTCTTGCTTTGCCTTGTCTCTGGACTTTGATTTGTGTAATCTTGTGCTTTGTTCCTTCGGTATTCTACTGCCGTTGTTTTGGATGGACATGAAAAGTGGGACATCATTCGACAAGGACGCCGGATTCAAGAAGAATTAGCCATAGAATTACACGCCAAAGCTGGAGTACCAGTTATACCTTGTGGAATAGAAGAAATGAAGAAGTTTCAAGCAAGCATAACTGAATATCAGATTTATGTTGTAATTCAGGACCAGTTCAACAGTTTAATTTACAAAGGTCCTGAAAGTGATAAAAAGATCTATCGGTATCATCATAATCACCATTACGATGTAATCACCTGCATGCCAGCGTTTTTATCAAAGAATTATTGTTGTCATACGTGTTACAAAGGATACGAGCATAGAGAAGACCATGCTTGTAATGACATATGTCAATGTTGCCGTAAAATTCATGATCCACCAAAAAAAGGAATGGATACGCTGTGATGATTGTGGACGATATTTTAAAGGAGGTGTATGTTTTAATTTACATCAGCAATCTACAGCAGTTGGAAATTCAACATGTACCAGATACTATAAATAGAAAAAGTGTGGACAAACCGTGAATAAACAGATGAATAAATGTCATACTTGTGAAAACACCTATTGTAAACATTTCTATCTAAAAGTACATAAGTGTTTTATGCTTACTGCAAGTCAACGCAAAAGATCGGATAATCAAACGTACATTTTCTTCGATTTTGAATGTACACAGGATGATCTAGTTCAGTGTGACCAAGGATATGTACCTGATGGGACAGGAAAATGTATCAACTGTAAACAAATCAACTGTGGAGTTTAAGAACACCAACCCAACTTATGTGTGGTGCATAAAATATGTTTAAAGTGTTTGAATAACGCTGTGAATGAAACCAGTACATGTGAAGAATGTGGCAAAAACGAAGTCGTGTTTGCTGGAACCAATACGACCGATGCTTTCTGTCACTGGTTGTTTTCTGGACAAAACAATGGCGCTACTGTTATATGTCATAATTTTAAGGGATATGACAGTTATCCTGTTTCGTCATGGAATAGCACCGGAAGTGATTCCAAATGGCACCAAGAATATGGCCGTCACCATACCAACCTGTAACATTCGGATGATCGATTCCATGAATTTCCTCCCGACAGCTTTATCTAAACTGCCAAAAATGTCTGGACTGACCGAATTACGAAAAGGATATCTTCCCCACTTATTCAACACGAGAGAAAATCAAAGTACCATACTGAATCATTTACCGGATATGAAGTTCTACCAGCCGGATAAAATGAAACCCAAAGACAGAACCACGTTCCTGAAATGGTACAACGAAAACAGAGATTCCAGGTTCAACTGTCAACAAGAACTGTTAAGTTATTGTCGTTCAGATGTAGATATCCTGAGGCAATCTTGTTTCAAGTTCCGTGAATTATTCATGAGATAACAACTGTACATAACCAAGGAGGTATCGATCCTTTTCAAGATTGCATTACTATTGCATCTGCGTGCAATCTTGTCTTCCGTACTTTATTTTTGAAACCGGATACCATAGGTATAATTCCCGCACATGGATACCGTCCTTATGAGAAACATTCATTAAAGGCAATGAAATGGTTACAATATATTGCTACAGCCAATACCATACGGATACAGCACGCACATAATGGTGGAGAGAAACAAATTGGACCTTACAAAGTTGATGCATTTTATGACAACCATGTATTTGAATATCATGGTTGCTTCTGGCATGGGTGTTTACGCTGTTATAGTGCTGCTACTGTCAACCCAGTGAATAATATGACTATGGAAGAATTACATCAACGCACATTGGCAAAGAAACGATACATCGAACAGCAAGGCTATACTTATGCAGAAAAATGGGAATATGAGTTCGATAAAGGCAAACAGACGTATCCAAACATTCAACATTTTATTGAATCCTTGAAATACGTGACTCCTCTAGCACCGAAGAGATGCTTTTTATGGCGGGAGAAAGGGAGTTTTTACGCTGTATAAAGATACATCTAATGGCGGATGCATCGATTATTACGATGTGACGTCTTTATATCCGTTCATCAATAAAACCGGAAATATACCATTGGGACATCCACACATCAGCGCTGAACAATTCGACGATATACAGAAATATGAAGGATTAATCAAATGCAAAGTATTGCCACCTAGAGGACTTTACATTCCGGTATTACCAGCTAAAATCAACAAAAAAACTGTTGTTTACTTTAAGTCAAACTTGTGCTGAAACCAATCAACAAACACCATGTCAACATACAGATGACGAAAGAGCATTGACAGGAACGTGGGTTACGGATGAATTGAAGAGAGCATTAGAAAAAGGATATCGGATCGATAACATTTACGAAGTCTGGAATTTTGAATAAAAGGCTACGCCGAGGGCAGCATGATACGACCGCAGCATGTCGATCACTGAAATTTCAACAAAAGTAGTTCAAAGTGAATGTGGACACAGTAAAGAGCTTGACACAATAATTAGATGGACACAAAAAGAAGCTTGACACAGTTATTAGCTTGAAACAAACTACGGAAAAAAATCAACCCTTTTGATCACTTATTGATAAAAAAAAAACTGTAAGAGCTATGCAAAATATGTTACTATCAACTAACACTTTACATCCATAGAAATAAAAAAAATATCCTTCGATATCAGATGAAAAATAAAGATTTGACATATTTAGAAAGATTGCAATTTTGGCCCCTTTGACCCTTTGTAGCTCGGAAAAGGTAAAAGCTACGCCAAATCCTTTGGCATACTACTGAAAGCTTAGATCAAGAGGAATCCAAAGAAAAAAATCACATCGAAATCCGATGAAAAATAAAGATTTGACATATTTAGAAAAATTGCAATTTTGGCCCCTTTGACCCCTTGTAGCTCGGAAACGGTAAGAGCTACGCCAAATTCGTTGACATACATCTGAAAGCTTAGATCAAGGGGAATCCAAAGAAAAAAATTCCATTGAAATCCCATGAAAAATAGAAATTCTACATTATCTGCAAATTCGCACTTTTGGCCCCTTTGGCCCCTTATAGCTGGGAAAGGAAACAAGTTACCAAAAATCTAATAGCTGAGTGCCATATTAATTTTTCACAAGGAATCCATTGAAAAAAACTGCATCAAAATCGGACTTAAAATAAAAAAAATATTTTTTTTGAGATTAGCCCCTGTTGGGCCCCATTTATCTCGTGAGCGATACATGCTACGTGAAATCCGTTGCATACTACAGATTGGAAATTTCCTCAGAAGCACACTGAAACAAACCCCATCAAAATCCAATAAATAATAAAGATTCTACAGTCAAATATGTGAAAACACCCAATTTAACCCTTTTTGGCCCCTAATTCTGAAATGGGTGGGGCCAAAAACTAAAGAAAAAAAACGTTTCTCAAGAATGATCCAAGAAACATCATACTAAGATTTGAAAACACTAGAACCAAAGTTATGCTGTCCACAGACACGAAAATACCTAATTTAACCCCTTTTTGGCCCCTTTTTTGCCTCTTTTTCAAAAACGGGTTAGGCAGGGAACTCGAAATTAAAACCCGGACTTAAGCTTGTGCCAACAAACATCATGCTAAAATTTGGTAACAATCCGTTCACTAGAACCAAAGTTATGCTGTCCACAGACGCCGACGCCAACGCCGACGCAGACGCCGACGCCGACGCCAGCGCCATACCATAATACGACCGCAAAATTTTTGCGGTCGTATAAAAAATGGAACAATATGATCCAAATACAAAAAAAGCAGGACTATTTACAGAATATATTAACACGTTTCTGAAAATGAAACAGGAAGCCAGTGGTTAGCCAGAGTGGTGCCACACCGAAGATGATAAATGGACATACATCAGAGACTACTATGAGAAAGGGGGAATTCACCTAACATACGAGAACATCAAGAAGAACCCGGGATTGAGAGCCTTGGCAAAACTAATGTTAGACAGCTTCTGGGGGAAATTTGGACAACGATCAAACATGCTCAAGGTGGAATATTGCAGCGAAATGAAGAAGTTCTTGGATATTTTAACTAGTGACAAAATTGCTGTCATGGGTATAAATTTCGTAAGTGATACCATGACTAGTATTAGATATCAATTCAAAGATGAATTTATCGAAGAAACTGGACGAACCAGTGTAATCATTGCAGCATATACGACTGTTCATGCCCGACTGAAACTCTACGGTTATTTAGAGAAACTGAACTATCGTGTTCTGTACGCTGACACAGATTCAATCGTTTTTTTTTTCGTCGATACCTGGAGAATGGAAACCAGAACTTGGAGATTATTTAGGAGACCTTACAGATGAAGTGTCTGGAAACCAAATTTCCGAGTTTGTAACTGGTAGACCCAAAAATTATGGTTATAAAGTGTCAGGAGAAAATGAAATAAAAATTGTATGTATAACAGGATTGACACTGAACTTCAAAAAATGGTCAGACAATCAACTTGATACGATCAAGGATGTGGTTATTCATAATAAAAACGATGTTAGAACGGTGAGAAATGACTTTCAAATTATTCGAGACAATTTCAAACTACTTACTGTCAACCAGAACAAAGACTACAGAATTGTATTTGATAAACGAGTAGCGATGGAGGACTATAGTACAAGACCTTGTGGATTTTTATTATTGTATTGTATATGTAAGGTATTGTAAATATTGTAATATATGTATATGTATATAATTTTTTAAAAAATACAAACAAAAACAAAAAAAAATTAAAAAGTGAATGCGACCTATAACTCTATAGTTATAGCCTGTCACAAGGCAGGATAAACGCATAGTGGCTTTTTTTTTAAAAAGAGTAATATTAGATGATATCAACGTTATAAAAGTACAAACAAAATGGGTCAGTTGTCATAGCAACTTAGGTTAGGGTTATAAAAGTGGATAAACTATAATAATACGGATATACTAGAATAACATATTATAATTATAGCAAGTTAGGTAAGTGTTACAGGAAAGGGATATAACTCTTATACTAGGGAAATGTTACAAAAAGGGGGAATAACTCTCATAATATGGAAATAAAAA
The DNA here is from genome assembly GCA_002080025.1 of Modiolus philippinarum. Lineage (NCBI taxonomy): Eukaryota > Metazoa > Mollusca > Bivalvia > Mytilida > Modiolidae > Modiolus > Modiolus philippinarum. Next base: position 128,664 of record MJUU01041073.1, read on the forward strand.
AAGCACTATAATAATAATCAGTTGTCGTAGCAACATGGGCTAGGGTTAAGATGATATACGCGGACCTGAAAGAAAACATCCCAAGATTTCGTTAGGGTTAGGTGAGTTAGACTTTGTCTCATTTGCATTTACTCCATATCCCTTCATTGTTAATTAGAGTAAGTCGTGTTGTATCACTATTTTTGATTAATACACTACAGCAAAAAGTTGGGATTAATGTGACAGATTAGGGTTAGGGGTCATTGGAAATGGAAATAACTCTAATACTAAGCACATACTAGAATTAAAAGTACTACAATAATATGTTACGGTTATAGGTTAGGATTATGAGATAGGGGAAATTACTCTAATACTAAAGTAATACTCGAATAAAAAGTACTACAATAATAGGTTAGGGGCTAAGGGCTAGTGATAGGGGTAAAGGCCAGGGTAAGGGTACAGTTACGGTATGGATTAGGTTACGGTTAGGGTTCGGCACTGGCTAGGGTAAGGGTTATGGATAGTGATTAGGGTTAATGACAGGGTTACATTTGCTATACTCCGTTCAATACATGAAATACTGGCTCACTACCAACTGAACGGAGCTTGCAACCCTCGAAAACTTTGTTCAAAATAGAAAATTGTAAATAATTTTTATTTGAAACAACTCTTTGAAAAGCGCGTAATGCAAATGTTTACTTCTTACTATAAGCATGTAAAATACATGAAATATTTTGTTCAAAATTGTCAATTAAATAGTTATATGCGAAAAGGTCATTTCGTATGCACGCTAATAACCTTAATTACCTGAGCTCTCTACCTTCCGTTCAAAAGCTCGTTCCCCTCAATTCCCATTGTACAGCTTCCTACGGGGTGTTATAGCTGAATTAGAATAAGTAGAACTTCCTTTCCAAGTTTGAAATTAGAATTATAGAGTTGAAACTACTTGTTTTAAACATTCTTTCAATAAATTCAGAAAAACGTAACCAAAAAAAAACAAATATTTCTGTATCAAATATAGTTCCATATTAATACTGTTAGGTACCCTGAATATTCAGTGCTAAATTTTTGCAATTTTCAAAAACAAACGGAAGTAAAAATAGAAGAAACAAAGAATTCGGTAATTACAACAAATAATTCGGTAATTACAACAAAATAAATAATGGAAGGATATGGAGTAAATGCACATGAGACAAAGTCTGTACAAATACATGGTAGAAGTAATCATTGGAACAACACTGTTTTGTCATCTTGAAAACACCATGAGGCCTTGAACAATGAGCTTTGCTTATACCTCATAATTCTTTCAAGACTACCCCTAGCACTGGTTTAAGCAGAATTCATTGATAGATGTGAAGCAACTCTACATTTATGGATCTCAATATCTTAAGTTCATATCTCACTCACTGCACTTGGTAGGATCACCTAACCTTACACATGCATGCATCTCCAATGGTACTTCAATTTGACCTACACTTTGGGCTCGAATGATTTATATTCAACTTTTTGGACGAGTTCAGATATCAATCACTATAGATGGTTGGATTATCCAACCTTGCATATGCTTGCATCTAAGATGGTACATCTGAATCTATGCCAAATTGGATCAATTTGACTTACATGTTCTGCTTGATTGACTTACATTCAAGTTTTCAGAGGATTTCAGATCTCAGTTACTGTATATGGTGGGACCATCTAACCTTGCATATACATGCATCTTGGATGGTACACCCAGCATCCAGGCCAATTGGGTCAATATGACCTACATGTTCCACTTGATTGACTTACATTCAGATCTCAGTCACTGTACATAGGCTCATTTAACCTTGCATATGCATTCCTCTTGGTTGAAATACATTTTCCCCTTGATTGACTTTCATTTAGATCTCAGTCACTGTACATGGTAGAATCATTTAACTTTTCATGTGTTTGTATTTCTGATGATACCGGTACATCAACATCCAGGACAAATTTGGTCACTCTGACCTACATTTTCTGCTTGATTGACTAGCATTCAGATTTGAGTCACTGTATATGGTGGGATCATCTAATCTTGCATATGTATGCATCTTGGATGGTACATACATAGCATCCAGAGCAGATTGAATCACTTTGATCTACATTTTCTGCTTGCCCTACTTATATTCAATTTCTCAGAAGAGTTCATATCTCAGTTACTGTATATTGTAGGATCATCTAACCTTGTATATGCATACACCCCAGGTAGCTCACCAGTATCCAGATTAAGTTGGGTCATTTTGACCTAAATTTTTTGTTTAAGGGACTTAACATTCAATTTTGCATCATACTTCAGTTTTGAGTTATATTAAAGCAAGTTAGTGAATGACAAAAACATGGTCAGAGTCTTCTGGAACATGCCATCTTAGAGACATGGCACAAACAAGAATACTGAAAAAACAAGAGCACGATGCAGCCACAAAACGAGAAAAAAATCAAGACATTTACAGTACAGTGTAAATATTACTTAATATCCAGACTATCATCATGAGCCCGGAAGGGTAAGCATGTCCCACTGCGTATTTTCACCTATAGGACAAAACCTACAAACCCGATTGGGGCAATATTGATGTACAAATCTTAACCAAAGTGTTTTCTCTCAAATCTGACAGAATGGCAGTTTTCTAATTTGTACTACCAGTACTGTGGCAACTCAAAGCCGACAATCGTCAATTTTGCAGATTTTTGGTTGGGTAGTATTCCATACCTAACCACATGCCAGACGCCAGCCTACCAAGGACCAAATCAAGAGGCTAGAGAGCACAAATATGTGAACTCTTTCCAAAGACCACAATAAACTAGGCCTCTGAAGGTCATCCAGTTCTCCAGGTAAATAACTTGAACGAAAAATGACCAAAATTCGTGTTTTTCCAAGAGAACCCATGTTTTGGCCACTGATCCACCCTATCCATCCCCAGCTCCTCACGACACCCTTCATCGATAGTTGTTTATGGTTATCTCTTTTATTGCACTGGTATTGTGGAAAGTCTATGGATCATTCTGTAATCCCTCTTAATGCACTTGCCTGCGAAAGGTTTATCTATCATTCTCATTGACAACTCTGGACGTCTGAAAACAAAACTTTTCGACAAGCGTGATGATTTTGACTTTCAAGTAGTGAACTTCACGTTTTTTAGCAGTAATATTCCCACATCTCTAGCATATGGTGTGTACATTTCACAACTCATTCTCTATTGCCGTGCCTGTAGCGCTTTTGTCAACAGAGCAAAATTACTGCCTCAAAAACTTCAATGATATGTTCAGTAACTGTTGCAATTGTCACTACAGAAGTTTTACGGTCGTCAACACGATTTGACAGACCGTTACAATGTTTCTATATCACAAATGAGGATAAATATCTTTGGTTAGATCCAGAGTTTAAAACCGGACTGACTAACACCGACTGTGACAAAAACAGACTTTTCACAGTGGCTGTGTGACTGGTGCAACGCGTGGAGCAGAACATGCTTACCCTTCCGGAGCACCTGATGAAACCTCAATTTTTGAAGGGTTCATACTACTAGTGCTTTAGTTATGTGTCGTTGTTGTTCTTTATTTTTTGTTTTATTTGTTTAGTCTTTGTCAATATGTCTCACTTTGTGTTGGATATGAATTACCGTGATTTTGGATTTATGATTTTAGAATTTCCCCTTTCCGCGTTTTTGCTGCGGTATTCGTTTGCCGATGTATTATAAAAGTCAGCATAATGTCGGCAGTTCCATAATTTTTTTAATGAATTAATGTATCTTAAGGGTCAAACTATCCTAAGTAGACATCTTATGCAGGAAAAACATTTAGACAACTCTACTATTTTTGTATATTGATATAAAAAGGGGCACTATATACTATATACTTCAAAATTCTAAACAATAACTTCAGTATTTTGTTATTCATAATGTTAGGATAGATAATTAATCACTCCCGGTTTTTATCGGAGTTCACACTATGAGTGCCTTCGATCTGAATGTCGTCTTTTTATTTTCGTGTTTCGTGGCTGTCTGATATCATTGTTTTATCTTGTTTTTTCTGTGTTCCCGATTTTTTTTTAGGTTATTTGAATTAAAGATAAAAAACAACAATAAAAGCGTTGTTCCATTGCTACAAAATAAATATTGCCATGTATTTTAGAGACTTTGTTTCATTTGCATTTACTCCATATCCCTTCATTGTTAATTTAATATTTGTAATCACCACTTCCCTTATTCTACTTCCATTGTTTTACGGGTGTTATTGATTTGTTACTATTAACCTTGTTTCTTTAATTAAATTTAAATCTAAACTTAATAATCTACATAAAGGGCAAATTTAACAAGCACTTAGCATTGAGAAAGAATCAACATAGTTTATTTTTAAACAACAGGAAATGTTTTTGCAAGGAAATGTTTGCTCATTAAAAACTTTGCAATCAACATGTATTGAGTACTTGTGTAGAACTTTTAAAAAGATAAAAATTCTCAAGGAAAGCACTTCGCACTTCAATTATTTGAAAAAAAAAACAATTGTATCGAAAATTGATGTTTTAAATTAGAATAAAACAAAACAATTAGACATCGCGAAATCTTATATTTGAAGTAGAGAATATACAGGAAACACCTGCAATGACCAAAAATCACAATCAAATTCCACAATCCAGCAGGGAACTGTACAAGAAAAACACCAATAATTAGACAAATAACTAAATACCTACCGAAGTTACTGTCTATTTAGTTGCGGCATAAGAAAAGAGAGGAAAGTATTTTTGGGAGAGCCAACATTCAATAACGTCGGTAGTTCTTGAATGTTGGATATCCCCAAAAAATGTTCCTATCTTTGTTTAAATTTATCTTTTGTGGTCTTCCAAATGTTTAGATTTTATCTGCACTTAAGAGACACAAGATTGTATTCGTTAAAAAATATAATGTTGAAAAATTTCGTATGTTTTATTTGTATGTTTATTCAACTATAGTTAAACGGGACATATAAAGGGTAGGTTTGGGTACCCATAAACCGGTTTAACCCTACTTCTGGCTTTTGCTAGTACTAGTACCAAGTCCGGCTTGGTATCGTTGTTTACATTTGTCTTTTGCCTTATTCATGTTTTTCCTTAATAATTCCATAGCAGATTGTCGCAGGTAGTTATAATTTTCGGTCATTGTAGGTTTGTCCTGTTTTCTTTTTTTTTTTGACATATGATGTCGAAATGCGCAAATGCAGAACTATTTATTTTATATCTATTTATTGATTTATTTTTATTGTATCTTTCTTAATTTTTTTTATGTAGAATTGAAAACTTTTTTTTTTGAAGAAAAGAAAAACTTTAAGTTCTTTCTTAATAAATACAATATTAAAAATTATTTTGTTAATTTTGTTACCTCAGGTTTTTTTATAGATTAATATTTATTTTGTACACATTTTACACATATTTGTTGTTATTAGAGATCTTCAAATTATTTTGCAATTTTCCTGAATATGACCAGGGATTCAGAAAACAAATAGTTAATTTTTTCAGTGATTTTGAAAAATCCCAGGTTTCAGTCAGGGATTTTACAAACCCAATTATCAATTTAGTGATTTTTCAAAATAGCTAATTACTAGTATACAAATTCAGTGAAAGATACATTATCATTATTATCGATATTATTAATCCGTCAAGTTAGAGTATTCAACACTACACAGTTTTTCTACAGCGACACCAAAGTGTCTTTCATATATTTCTTTCAAGGCAGTTTTTCTCAAGTTTATTGGAAGGTATCCATAAGAATATTCCATAGAATACCGAAGGAACAAAGCGCAAGATTACATAAATCAAAGTCCAGAGGCAATGCAAAAGCAAGAGCACCAAAATACGGAAGATCAAAGACACTACATGCGAACAAAACACACAAACATTACAAATACAACACAAAAAACTAAAGCACTAAAAGTGTGAACTCTCAAAAAACAGAGTGACATCAGGAATTCGTAAGGTAAGCATGTCCTGCTCTGTATACAGCATCCGTCAAACTGTCAGTGGATCAATCCAAGGTAAAGTCAAAATCGATAATGTCAAATCCTGGAAAACGTGAATCTAGCTGAAAGTGTCCGTTTTTATTTGTGACACCGACATTTCATATCTATCTATGATGTCGTGGTGAAGGTCATAGAATTTCTGAAGTTACGAAAGTAACAACGGCTCAACATATCCCTGACACAGCAGTTTTTGTGACAGTGCTAGAACTACAAACTCTATAGTAGCGAATTAATAGTAAAATATACTCTCCATATGCTGGGGATATAAGTATATTATTGCTGAGAAAGGGAAATTTCACAATTGGGAGGTCAAAAACTATGGAACGCCAAATTAACATATATTCAAATAATTATACCTATCTTCAAATAATTGAAGATAAGTTCAATTCATTTAAAGATATCTTTAATTAATTAAAGATAGGTTTAATTCAATTAAACCTATCTTTAATTGAATTGTACCTATCTCTAAATATTTGAAGATAGGTATAATTGAATTGAACCTATCTTTAATTGAATTGCACCTATCTTTAATTGAATTAAAGATATCTTCAAATGAATTGAACCTATCTTTAAATGATTTAAACCTATCTTCAATTATATTAAAGATATCTGTAAATGTAACATATCATTAATTCTTTTGAAGATAGGTACAATTCTTTTGAAGATAGGTGCAATTCATTTAAAGATAGGTTCAATTCATTTGAAGATTGGTGCAATTGAATTAAAGATAGGTACAAATCAAACAAACGGCCATTTATTTGCACCTATCTTCAATTGAATTAAAGATATCTTTAATTGAATTGAACCATCTTTAATTGAATTGAACTTATCTTTAATTGAATTGAACCTATCTTTAATTGAATTAAAGATATCTTTAAATGAATTGAACCTATCTTCAATTATTTGAAGATAGGTATAATTATTTGAATATATGTTAATTTGGCGTTCCATAAAAACATAACGTTTTTACACTGAAGTGTATATGCGCATATGCAAATCTTCTCGAAAAATTAAATTTTCTGGATGTAAATATCGAAACTTTACTCTTTGGTGATGATGCCTTAACTAATGATACTAATGAAATTGTTTTCAAATCTGTTCAACTGTACATCAAACAAACAAAACGGTTTTAATGATCACAAATAAGTAAAATTACAATAATTTCCTTTTTTTTCTTTTTTCTCTCTTCTCATTCTATCTCTTTTTGAATCTCTTTCTTTTCTTCTGAATGAAGTGTGATTGAACTATTATATAATGAAACTTCACAATTGATTTAGTTTTGATGTCTTTGTATTTCATTTATGTTGTTATTTATTGTATTATATAAGTGTACTGTGAATCATTATTTAATTATGTTGCTGATGCATGTTAATTGTATTTATGCATATTTTATGGAGAGGACCTTTGTAAGTTGGTATAACTTATGTCCAATCCAATTCTTAAATTAAGCAATAAAATAAGTTTAATCTATCATCACGGTTGCCATATAACCTTGATTTCAGACGTCCATTTACATCAATATATACATGTAACAAATGGTCGAGTTATGAAGTAGAATTTAGTGTATTGATTGTCTCTTTAATTTCAAGTTCACTGGGGGTAGATTCGATGTAAATATTCTTTAAATATTGGATTATTAAGAGAAAGTATATCGTCTATATATCTGAAGCTGAAATTAAAAGTCTGGGATATATGTTTTAGCTTCTGTTGTATAGACCCATTTCAATTTGTTTGTTATGAATGATTTACCCCGATTGACCTGGGGTAAATCAGCGTAAATAACGTCACGTAACATTGTGAGGGGTTTATACCGGGGCGAAATATAAACGAGGCAGATAGAATGATACAAGATATTATAGATTTCTACGAAGAAAATGATGAAGGAGTTATAATTTTCCTAGAACAACAAAAAGCCTTTGATAGAGTTGAATGGGGGTAGGTAAATACATGTTTAAAGCCTTTAATTTTGGACCAAAATTTTGTGACTGGGTACAAATGTTATTGAAATTTTCAAAAACTTGTATCAAAAGTTTTTTCAATGTCAAGGTCAACGAGACAGGGATGCCCTATTGCGCCTCTGCTATATATTCTGCAAGCGGAACCAATGGCATGCGCAATGAGGGCTAACCGTGATATTAAAGGACTCCTATTACCTGCGGGGGACAATCAATTTATTGAAACAAAAATTAATATGTTTGCCGACGACACGCAATTATTTAACAAAGACGAAAACTCCGTTAAAAAATCATTTGAAATTTTATCCATTTACGAAAAAGCTTCTGGTTCGAAAATTAATTACGACAAAACGAAGGGTTCATGTCTTGGTAAATTGAAACGCAAGAAACTTAAATTTGATAAGATAGCGTGGATAACAAATAGTTGTATAAAAACGCTTGGTATTTGGCATGGGTTCAATATAGATGACGATAAACTATGGAAAGATAAAATAGAAAAAAATGAAGAATTGTCTTCAAGTTTGACTTACACAAGAAAAAATTGGAAAAAATGAGGGAGGATTGGGAATGATAAACCTTAACTCTTACATCAAAAGTAAGTATATAATAATGTTATATAAAATAATTTTCTCCGACACCCAAAGCTGGAATGCATTAGGTAAATATTATCTAAAGTCATTCGATAATAAATTTTCTGATAGTTTTTTTCTGTGTAAATGTTCAAATTTTCAAAGATTAAATTTAGAAAATATACCCTTGTATTATAAAAACGGTTTAAGAGCTTTCGGCGAGTTTCAATCTGCATTACATACAACGGACAAAGATTGTATTTTAAAAGTAAGATTATTTGGGAAGGATAAAATACAGTTCCGTGGAAAACCGCTTTTCTTTCCATCGATTTAAAACAATTAATGATATTTATGACAGAATGACAAAAATATTTAAGGATATCAATACTATTTACAATTTATTGGTGGATAAAGGAAATTGGACTTCAGAATTTAGTAGAATAAAGAATGCTATTCCAAATAACTTTTTGAAATAATAAATGACGAATTTATGATAAATGATAGCCAGAAAGAGATTTATGATATATCACTTAATTGTAGCCTTCAAATATTGGATAGGAAAGATGAAATTATTAATCCGTATGAATTGAAATTAAAGAGTATACAAAATGTTTTAAATCCAAGTGTAGAGCCAAAATCACAAATTAAATGGGAGAATGAGTTAGAACAAAACATTACATAGAAAATTGTTTGGTCAAAAATAGACAAAACGGTGGTTAAGAATAAAATTAAAGATTTCCAATGGAGATGTATTCATAATGTTATTTTTACAGAAATTTAACTGAAAAGAATGGGATTTTCCACAGGCAAATGTTGGTTCTGTAATATTTATTTTGAAACATTGTCACATTTATTTTATGAGTGTAGTTTTCTAGCATTATTTATTGAATATGTTAAATTGTTTTCCATCAGTTTGAAGTCACAGAAGGAATTGAAATAAACAAAAAAATCAACGATAAAGATATTTTGGACTTCTGTTATTCAATAATATTTATTGCAAAAAAATTGATAAAATACGAAAAAGAACAATTCTGTCAAAGTAAATTGATTAAATTATTTCAATCCGAAATCAAAGAAAAAATTAATTTATTTCTACATAAAAGTACAAAATTACAACAACAGAAGACAAATTTAGTATTTTTTATTTCGAAAACCTTAGACCAATTTTAAAAATATTGATCACTATTTAAATATTACATATGACTTCAATCTAAAGGAAGTTTGAAATTTATTCATAAAAAAATATTATTTTGCTATTAATTCATGTTGTAAATCCCGGTTAGAGCCTGGATTGCCGGGATAATTGTTAACAGGTAAATTTTAGCAATATAATTAAAAAAAAAAAAAAAAAAAAAAAAAAACATTGTGACGTCCAAAAACCTATATTGTGACGTTCAAATTTTGCGGGAAAATTCACCAATTGGAAACTCGTCTATCGGCCCTTGTGAAAACTTATGAAAAAAATAAAGGAAAAGGTCAGCTAAAAGTGGCGCACAATTTGTTCCCATAGGAATCCCCATTGTCTGTTGAAAAACTCGGCCTCCATATTTCACAAAAATGTTGTGGATGCGATTGATGTAATATTCAGTTTGGTTCAATTTCTGCTGTAATCCAGACAGTTTTGAGTATTATTCCATTCAAGTTTGGGGATATGACGGCTATCCAAATATGTTTTATTTTTGGGTATGCGTGTTCTGCTTTTGTGAAGCGTCTTATGATTTTGGGTATGCGCGTTCTGCTTTTGGGTATGCGCGTTCTGCTTTTGGGTATGCGTGTTCTACTTTCGGGTATGCGTGTTCAGCTTTTGGGTATGCGTGTTCTGCTTTTTGGTATGTTTGTTCTGCTTTTGGGTATGCTTGTTCTGCTTTTTGGTATGCTTGTTCTGCTTTTGGGTATAGAGTTAGGGTTAGGCTATGTTTTTGGTTATGCGCGTTAGATGCTTTTGGACATGTGCGTTCTGCTTTTGGGTATGCTCATTCTGCTTATGGGTATGCGTGTTTTGCTTTTGGATATGCGTGTTCTGCTTTTTGGTATGCGTGTTCTGCTTTAGGGTATGCGTGTTCTGCTTTTGGGTATGCGCGTTTTTTTATTTGTCGTTGTCAAATGGATTTCTCTTTCTGGTCTCTCCCTCTGATTGTGTTTTTGACTTTCCGGACCACCTGATGTCGCTTTCGGTTTTTATTGGAGTTCACACTTTCAGTGCTTTAGTTTTTTTGTTTTTTGGGTTTTTTTTGTGTTGTCATGTTAATTTTAGTTTTGTCTTTATCGGTTATGTTTGTGGTACCGATTTGTCCTGGTCCATGTTTGCATACTAAAGTGATTGCAAAAGCTTTTCAAAATTTCAAATTTATACTGTTTGAGGGTTAGAGAAGTTACACGTACCATGGTTCTCAATTGGTTTAGTCTTGGGGCTAGAAAATGACAATAATCAATCAGTTACCTAACAGAATTTTCAAAACTCGTTCCTTGACTTTTTTTTGAAATTGACAACAGAGGTACATTACAAACTAGGTTGTATGACATTCGCAATGATTTCACTTTTCCAATAGTAAACTTCCCTTTTCTTTGTGGCAACATTCCAAAAGTACCAGCATATGGAGTTTACATCTCATTCGCTGTTCAAGGGCTTGTGGTCGATACAGCGACTTCCTTGATAGAGCCCAGTTGCTTTCAAATAGACTCCTTAAGCAAGGGTACGTTACCAAAAAGTTAGTCATCACTACAGAAGTTTAACGGCCGACATCACGATCTTGTCGATCGTTACGGGATATCTGTTTCCCAGATGACAACAGATCTTTCCCTCTACAACTAACGTTTGTTTTACTTTATCGGATTTGACTTTACTACCGGAGTTGACATGTTCAACACGGCGGGTGTCTTATAAGAAGCAGGAGATGCTTACTCTACCAGTACACCTGATCCTACCCACGGTTTTTATTGGGTCCGTGTTGTTCATCTGTATGTGCGTCTTCGTTTTTCTTTTTTGTCCCGTACCCAAGTAGTGTCCTTGTTTCTTAGTGTTTCCGATGTTGCCTTTGCCCATGGATTGTTCGTTCTTTGACTGACGGTTCCGTTCTCACTTACTTTACCTCACTGACCGTGTGACGGAGCACCTGATGTCACTCTGTTTTTTGTTTTGTTTTGTTTTTTTTTTTTTCACTCTTTGTGTTTTAGTTTTTTGAGTTGTATATGTAGTGGTTGTGTGTTTTGTGGGCATGGGGTGTCTTTGGTCTTCCGTCTTCTGGTGTTCTTGATTTTGCCTTGTCTCTGGACTTTGATTTATGTAATCTTGTGCTTTGTTCCTTCGGTATTTTACTGCCGTTGTTTTGCTATCAATATTGTACCTAAATACTATTTCTAAGCTGTCAACTTCAATTTTGACAGGTGTAAAAGGGTGCTTTTGAAAATATTGCGATATTTGCTTTTCAAGGAGCGTTGTAAATGAAATGTTGATATAGAAAAAAACTCAAGATCTACTTGACATCTTCAACTCTAGATCATTATCCAAATCGGATAAAAAATGCAGAAGGAGAAGTTATTAAAATGTTAAAGGTTCTGACCGACGATATATTTGTCCAGTGTGGAGGACTTCTTTTAACAGATTATTGGAATTTCCATGGACACTAACTGTGCACCCATCCTATTTGATATATTTATCGACTCTTATGAGATTAAATTCATCAAAGGGCTTCTTCAAAATTAAGATAAAATACTAGCAAAATCCTTTTATTTTAGCTTCAGTTATATAGATGATATTTTTTCAGTAAACAACCCTGGCTTTGGTGACTTTCTTCATCTGATCTATCCAAAAAGCCCGAAACTAAAGGTACAGAGACTTCCACGTTGGCCTTATTCCTTTGCCTTGGTTCTTTATGTCGTCTTTTTATTTCTGCGCATTATGGATGTCTCACGTTCTTGTTTTGTGTTTGTTTTTCTCTGTTGCCGTTTTTGCCATGTCTTTGGAATTCGATTTTGTAACTATCTCTTCCCTTGTTCCTTCGGTATCCTACTGCCGTTGTTTCATTCACTTTGAGATACATATTAGAGGTAGACTTCAAACTAAGCTGTATGGCAAACGCGATGACTTAACTTTTCAGATATTCAACTTTCCCATTCTTTGTAGCAACATTCTAACAGCACCGGAAAATAGATTCGATATCTCCCAACTCATTCGCTTCTGAAGGGTCTGCTGTCGATACAGAGACTTCCTTGATAGAAATGGTTACTCATAAATAGGCTACTTAAACAAAGATATGTTACATATAAATTGAAGTCATCAATGCAGAAGTTTTACGGTCGACATCACGATCTTAGGGACCGCTATGGAATAACTGTTTCCCAGATGACAACAGACCTTTCCCTTTAAAAAGCTTAAGATTGTTGTTTCCTCTACCAGATTTGACATGTTCAACACGTCGGGTGTCTTATTAGAATCAGGAGACGTTTACTCTACCGGTGCACCTGATCTTAACTACTGTTTTATTGGTTCCGTATTGCTTATCTTTGTATGTGTGTGTTTTCATTTTTCTTTGCGGTGCCATACTCATGTTATGTCTTTGTTTCTTGCTTATCCAATGGTGTCATTGTCCTTGGATAATTTGTTTTCGACCGACGCTTAGGTTCTTACCGGTACTTATTTTATTGATGAGATTTTTTACAGACTCTGCATTGCTGTACTTATAACTATACCTACATGAAAAGATTTTGTATCAACTTAGCAAGGCAAATGACTTGCATCTCGATACTTTCACAAGTGGCAAAACCAAAGCAAGAAGTCTTGATTTTGCTATTTAGTTTCCTTCTGCCATTTATACCCAGATATTAGAGCATGTGTAAGCTTATCTTTTTCTGTCGATTTTAAGAGTCTTATCTGAATCTAAGGCTTTGTCCAGAAAAACCAATTTTTCGAATATATTAAATAACTAGGTGACAAAAAAATAAAAAAAAATAGTTTCTACAGATAACCATTTGGGACACTTTTATCTTCTTAGTGCAAATAAAATGGCATGTCAGTGTCAATTGTGAGCAAATTTTTCAGATATATCAAAGAAGTAGATATAGAAGCTGCCATAATTTGAATTAAATTATCTGTGGTGCAAATCAAGCTTAATGTTAAGAATCATTCATATTTAATATATTTCAGATATAGCTTTAAGTATCAGACATTACCAGATCGTTAGATTTTGTAGTGCACTTCATGATCAAATTATTCAATCATGACATAATCTGTCAGATATATCTAATAAAGATTGAAAATTTCAATAATTAATTGATCTCAGATATATCAAATGCGGGTAAAAACAAAATTTCGAAAAGAATTGTCAAGAAGTCAAAGACAAAAAGACAAAGAAGGTGGAAAAATTGAACTTGTATCAAATGGAGATATTCCAACAAATGTATAAAAAATTTATTTGTTAAAAAAAGTGACAACAAATAAAAAGCATAATCAGAGGGAGAAACAAGAAAGGAAACTCCACTGGACGAACGACCAAGCCAACAGCATACATATCATTGGAACAGCTGTCATATTCCCGATTTACTCATGTAATGTCTTTGTTTACCCGATGTTATCATTGTCCTTGGGTTACTAGTTTTGGTTCTAAATTACTTGGGAATAGCATTTTAAATTCTAAATGGTTGATTGACCTAGGTTTAATGGTTCATCAACCTCCTAAATGGTGAATGAAAGGATATCGAGTAAATGCACATGAGACAAAGTCTCTACAAATACATGGAAAAAAAGCAAGCAAAGTTACAACGCTTTTACTGTTGTTCTTTATCTGAGGCCTTCAACAATGAGTTTTGCTCATACCTCATAGTAAGTTCAAGACGGCCCCTAGAGCCGGTTTGAGCGGAATTCTTTGCTAATTGTCGAACAACACTATATCCATGTCATTTTTGGTCATGGATGCAGGATTGTCAACAAGCATAAATTTACTTGGCAAAGCGCTCTACCAATCACTGTCCTCCGTGGCCCACAGAAGCACTAGTGTCTTAAACTAGTGGACGACTACAACATGTAGACGAAAATAGGGCACTCGTCAAGTCGATTGTAAGAAAACTTGGCATTATAAAATAGTGAAATGCGGGCACTTTAACACCAAATTTGACGTTACTGCAATTTAGGCTTGATATGTTTTTTTTTTTTTTTTTTTTTTTTTTTTTTTTGAAAGAGTTAAATTTTGTTATTGTTATAAATGACAAAATATGGAAGTTACTGTAAATTTACGTTCTGCGTATAGCCATTTCAACAACTCATGTCTCTTCAGTGTAGATCTCATCAAAATATTTTGGATACCAAAAACCACATATTTGTAAAATTTGATAGAGCTTAAATAACAAGACAGATTGAAAGCTAAAATCAGCTAAGGACAGAGGTATGCAAGAGGGAGATACTCCTTCGTTCTAAGCAATTTTTTTATTGTATATGTTGCAGGTTTCCAGATAAAATCGGTTTTCGGGTCAGTACCGAAATACTGACAACTGGGTTGGTGTAAATCATGTTGCAAATTGAATTTATTGACTTATTATAATTGACTCAGTAATTATTTGAGCTGTCTTTGAAATCGCTGGCTCTATTATATCGGTGAGAGGTGCATTTTATTCAAAACTGGTTAAATTACAAATTTATAGTTAATAAAAATAATGATAAGGCGGTTACCGACTTTGGCCGTGACTATAAACACAGATGTAAGTCCATACGACAATGATAAACCGGGATACAAAGAAATAAAGTTTTTTTTTCTTTTTTTAACTTCAGTCAAACAATTACTTACAAAGAACATAAACGCCATATGCAACATACGATGCAATGTAACAAAAACACTGCAACCAAAAACATAGTTTGTCAAAGCACAAAGACACCTGTCTACAGGCATCTTCGTCATTTATTTCTTTGGTATCTTTGTCATAATCCACATGATTAACTTGGTTTCTACGTCGTTTGCATTTCAGTTGAAACAAACAAGCAACAATACCGAAAAGAATACCTCGATTTTTCTCCTGAGGGTTCTGATGATACAACTTGATGCTAGTTACTGCAAGAAACATAGTGAAGACACTGGCAACCAGCTGATGAAGAAGAAATATGTTGATAACTGAGATGTTGGAGCTTGCTGGAAGATACTCTGTTACTGTCGACATGAAAACAACAAGAGTTAGTAGAAGTGTAATGGCAAATGAAGTTCTCTCCCCAGATTCGATCGGTAACAAAAATACGAAAATATGAACAAAACTGACGATGACTATCGGTACAATTATGTTCAACAAAGAAAACATGTATTCACGTTTGAGAATAATTGTAAACTGTAAAGCTGAGTAGCAAGGGGTGACCGGTAATGTCGGAATTGGTGTCGAACAAATCGTTGTGTTCCGTGTGTACGTGTTCATAATGGTCCATTCATCATGGGGTAACATGCCATCAAGATTTATGCTGTCCTGGGACTTCAATAATACTAGAAAATCAAGTCCTACAATAACCATAGTACATTTGTGTTGGTCGGCGGGATAATACATTACATCTGGTTCACAAATAACGCGATAACGTCCACGAATGGTGGCCAATGCTGCACCATTAAATATTAAATTAACAGTGGTCTTCCTAGTATCAAAACTGTCATCAAATGCATATATAGATAATCTATCGATTCCATTTTGTATAGATAGTTTTGGTGTCCATGTTTGTTCGATGGGTATTTCAGTGGCATCAATACCTCCGTAATCATTCATATTCCATTGTTTAGATTCGTCTGTCCATGACACCCAAAATATGGCAGTTATGGTCAAAATTGAAGACACTTCATGATAATCTTGTATTGCAACAATTCCCATGTGAATCGGAACTTCAATAACTCTGTCATAACGTGGAATCAAGTGACCCGGACCGATAATGCTGAGTAAGTGTGTATGTAATCGTTCATAATCAGCTCTGGTAGGCACTGCTACTATAAACGAGAACATAGCTGATATGAACAATATTGCAAAAAGAATAGAGCTGTGTTTCATTTTCAGATTTCTTGTTAACTAATCTAAATAGCAGATTTGTACACTAGCAATTTTTACCATCCAAGCTTGTATACACGTTCATGTAAATACATTTTGTTGCAATTTGAAAAGTAATTGGAATTTTTCTCAACTTAAATAAATTTGATTATTTACTTATTTAATGAATCAATGATTTCCAGTATTCAGCATAATTACTTTATTGATGTAGTATGTTCAAGACGACATTAGCTTGTATTGTAATTGATCTTAAGTGCAAGAAAATTGTAAATAGGGGTAGTAGCAAAATTACCAAAAAGAGTTGTCAAGAGCAACAGTCCATGAGACAGAAAGACTGATCAGGTGGAAACCACCAAAATAATTTCTCGACCGCAAGGGTCCTGACTTGGTACAGGCATTTCCACAAAAAAATGTTGGGTTAAACCGGTTTAATGGTAAACATATATCTGTAATGCATAATGAAAATTCATTATAAATCTGATGACAGATGCAACACTTATAAAATAACATGGACAAAAAGAATTTATCAAGTCGAATACTTTCGTATGTACAAATCTAACAACATTATGAGGACCCAGAAAACTACAAAATGTCACTACCTTTCTATGGATTATGTTAATCGAACTAAAAAACGTTTTATTCTTACCTTGATTAATTGCATGGTCTACAAAAACACTTCTCCATCTATTTTAACTAGTTACACTTACTTGTATAAATGAGTTGGTTATAAATTATTGTGAAAAAAATATATCATAACTTTATGGTTCTCACTTTATGGGTTTAAGATGAATTAGTTACAGTAATAATTTGTCAGCTTAAGGGGGTTCGCTACTCCATTTGAAAATAAATAGGATTTCAAATAAACATGATTTTTTCTTAGAACATAAAAAAAGGAGTAAATTAAGTGAAAAAAATTTATAGGTTGATGATCTCATTTTTAAGATATAAATGATTGAAAATTGGGCGGGAAACTGAACTCCTCTGATTTTTCATAGTATTAACATTAGCAAGATTATGTGACAGAATAAATAGAACTCAATGAAATATTTACAGAATGCTCACAAAGATGTATTAAATGAAATTATGGAAAAAAATAAGGGGTCAATGGGCAAAAAATTATACTGCTTTTAAATGGATAAACCCCAAGGATTCCGAAAATCTTATAGAAATCCCATAACACGACAAGCAAATCTCCTTAAAGAAAAAAGATGACAAGAAACAACTACAATTGGTGCAAATTTTATTTACATATCCCAATCGACAAGGAACTGTACAATAAATACACAAATGAGACAAAAGACAAACAATGATAGGAACTTAACACTGCATTCAATCTTTTCAATCGAACTAGGCTGTATGACAAACGCGATGACTTAACTTTTCCAATAGTCAACTTCCCTTTTCTTTGTAGCAACATTCCAAAATCACCAGCACATGGAGTTTACATCTCACAACTCATTCGCTACTCAAGGGCTTGTGGTCGTTACAATGACTACCTTGATAGAGCTCAGTTGCTTACAAATAGACTACTCAAGCAAGGGTATGTTTCCAACAACTTAAAGTCATCACTATAGAAGTTTTTCGGTCAATATCACGATCTTGTGGATCGCTATGGGTTATCTGTTTCCCAGATGACAACAGATCTTTCTCTTTACAACTAAAGTTTGTTTTTCCTGCATCGGATTTGACTTTACTACCGGTGTTGACATGTTTAACACGGTGGGTGTCTCATAAGAAGCAGGAGATGCTTACTTTACCGGTACATCTGATATCACCTATGGTTTTTATTGGGTCCGTGTTGCTCATCTGTATGTGTGTCTTCATTTTCTTTTTTGCCCCGTACTCAAGTGGTGTTCTTGTTTCCTAGTGTTTCCGATCTTGCCATTGTCCATGGATTGTTCGTCCTTTTGACTGACGGTTCGGTTCTCACTTACTTTCTTGTAGCATGATGCTTCTTCTATTAGACTACTTTCAACATCATTATATCCCTGAACATGTGATGATAAAATTAAGGCACTGTATATTAGCTAAACTTAAGGCACCGTATATGTTGTTGAACAATATTGATGCTCGTTTTGACGAAAAGAATCCCATAAATACAGATTTGCACTTCTCATTGCACTGTTTTGCACGGGACTTCGAAAACGGAGCAATTAAAATTAGTTGTAAACTAACTGCAATATTTCAGTATTTCAATATCACAATAGGAAATTTCTTGACGATTTTCTGACCATTGACAATTACCATTTTTTAAAGTATATGAAAAAGAAAGGAAATGGGGTAAATGTTAAGGAGACAACATCTCATGTCCAGGTTAAAACGACCCATAACAAAGCATCTAGGGGTCACCGTGTGGTCTTCAACACAGTAAGGAACCTTACATGTTGATATCATTTACCCATAAAACAGAAACTGAATAAAGTAGACAGTGATCTAACTATCATCATTGAATCGGACAAATAAAAACTAAAATTTATAATAAAAGGGATGAGACTTTGATTTCACCATTACAAATTTTCCTTTCCTCTCGCTCCATTTTAGGAGTGTATACATCTATATCTGTACAATTCGCACGTGTTACACTCTTGATGACCTCAATTAACGTAACTCTATCATCACATCTTTAATGTTGCAACAGGGTTAACGATTTAAAAAATTATCAAATGCATTCAATAGAAGATATAAACAATTGATGCCAAAAGAGAGCATGGCTTGCCCGAAAACCGATTTTATTTGAAAACTTGCAATATCTAAATTTAAGTAACTTGGTAAAAACCTAAGGAGAATCTCCCTCATGTATAGCTCTGTCCTAAAATGGTTTTGGCTTTCCTATTTGGAACCTATTGGTAATTTGATCTCTTTAAACTTTTACACATATTTCAAGTTATGATTTCCAAATGCTTTGATTTTATCTCCACTGAGGAGACATGAGTTTTAGAGATTCGCATATGCAGAAACTACTTTCACAGTAACTTCTGTATTTTGTTGCTTGCAAACAGCTTTTCACTAACTGTATTTATCATCCCTAGCTTTATATAAATGTTGTTAAAAATTCCAGAAACTGCTAAAAATCCTGAAAATCTTGGAAGTAAACTATATCCTAAAATGAGATAACAACAGTATATTGAACGTGCATCTGTTAAATTGGCTTTTGGTTTGAAGATTTGTCAGGTATATTGGCCTATCACTGATACCACTGATTTCTACTGAAATTAATTAAATCCTTCGGAAAGATTGATGTTTCATTTTTCTTTCATAGTACGACTGTGTTTTACTAGGAAAGTATGTAGGAACCGAACCGTCGGTCTAAACCGATTATTCCTAGGACAATGGCAACATCGAAAAAACAAACAACGAAATAACATGAGTTCGGCACTGCAGAGTGAAGACACACACACATACAAAGATGAACAACACGGACCCAATAAAAACCATGGATGAGATCAGATAATTAGATTAAGCATCTCCTGCTTCTTATATGACACCCGCCGTGTTGAACATGTCAACTCCGATAGTAAAGTCGAATCCGGTAGAGGAAAACAAACTTTACTTGTAAGAGAAAGATCTGTTGTCACCCCAGAAACAGATATTTCTATCGGACCACAAAATCGTGATGTCGCCAGTAAAAGTTCTGTAGTGATGACTTCAAGTTATAGGCAACATATATCCTTGCCTTAATAGGCTCCTTGTACTAGTTGTAGTTTAGCGTGGAACACTTCTTGGCCAATCTTTCAAAATAAACACTTGTTCCTTGTCCAACGTAGTGATTCTACCTGTATCAAGTCTTATTCGTTTGTTTCTCATACTATAGGGAAAAAGGACACGGAAAGGAAATTAAAGATTACCAAATGGCGGCTGAATCCTACGGTTGGCTTTTGCTAGTGCGAAAGCCTAGAGTTAATATTTTTGTTCATGTTCGTTTTTTGACTTCGTGGAGTTGGAGGTCTTGGTGACTTGTGGCCTATGACAAATATTGTCGGCCCTTTTTTTCTCCACCATTTTTAATGTCCACTTGAACTCCGTAAGGAGTGAGAACTTTGATGTCTTGAGGCTCCATGTCGCCTATTAACTAAATACAAAACACAGTTGCAGATTAACTATGCACAAGATAATCATGTTTGCTGATACTCAATCGTTTTTACTAAACAGCGAAGTCAGGTTAACATTCACTTAGAATACTAGTAACATAACTAATTAAGATGTTCATCAAAAGATTACCGGTATATGAATTTCGATAAAGTAGGAAAAAATGTTAAACAAGATTAAAGGATATAACCTACTATAGAGTTTATTTAATGTTTGTCAACGACCCAAAATTCATGAATAACTAGACAAATGGGTGTTACGTTGTTGAACATTAGAATTAAAATCCAGTCAAACCAGTTCTAGGGGTCGTCTTGAAGTAACTATTAGGTATAAGAAAAGCTAACTTGGATACTTCAAGATGAACAAGAATATGTGTTTAACGGACACAATGCCCCGCCTCGTACTATTTTGAACAATGCTATATTTCGTGATCAGTAAAGCATGAAGTTGGTTGCATGGATATATTTTTATTATGATTTTTGTTTAATTATACCCTAATGGGTATTTAATTTAATGGGTGTTTAATGATAATAGCATACATCCTTCACAAAAAAGAAGCTTAAACTTTTGGATAAACCACAAACTATCCCCCTTTTTCTGTGATCAGTGAAGCATGAAGCTCGTATTTATTTATATCCTAATAGGTTTCATGAAAATAGCATACATCAGTCACAGAAAAGACACTTTAGCCTGATGCTAAACCTAATACTACCCCCTTTTTCCATGGTCAGTGAAGCATGAAGTTGGTAGCATGGATATTTTTTTTTCTATTATGATTTTTTGTTTAATTAGACGCTAATGTGTATTTATATAAAGTTTCATGAAAATAGCATACATCCTTCAAAGAAAAAATCTTCAACCTAAGGGTAAACCTCATACCACCCCCTTTTTATCCATGAACAGTGGAGCGTGAAGTTGGTAGCAATGATAATATTTTTTATTATGGTTTTTGTTTAATTATACCCTAATTGGTATTTATATAAAGTTTCATGATAATGGCACACATCCTTCACAGAAAAAAAAACTTCAACCTAAGGGTAAACTTCATAGAACCCCCCCCCCCCCTTTTTTT